>JAQNBH010000006.1:48991831-49258101 GCA_028752905.1 Cladorhizidae sp. MBARI D1340-BT2
ATAAAACACAATTATGTAAGGGAGTGTCTTGGGTAGAGCTCTGGTCTTGCTGTCACGGGTAGAGTAGAACTTGCTCAGTCTTGGGTATAGCTTGCTTGGTCTCCGGCATGATATTTCACCATGTTTTTATTCTACACAAACATGAGATACCAGGATAAGAATAACACTTGAATACTGGAGAGACGAGAGAAGTAGACGAAGGGACAGGGAACGAGAGAAGTAGACGAAGGAGCAGGGCACAAGAGAGAAGTAGACGAAGGAGCAGGGAACAAGAGAGAAGCACAGAAAGGAGCAGGGGGTGCATAAACATTACTGATAGTCCACCAAGGTATGGTATTACGAAAACAGTCAAGGCCTGTTGATCCACCACACAAAGGAACCTTACAAAAACAACACTGGGACCTTGCCTCATGCCTGTAACCTTTACTAATGCAAACTACACAGCGCTTCTTTGCACAGCACTGTGGGAAATGACCTAGTTTTAAATTGAGGCGATCTAGCTGACTATTTGCCTGACTACAACGTTGACTGCACGCTGCCGAGAAGAGAAAGAACCAATCAAAGATTTAGCTAGAACAATCCTAGCTTCTAGATAATTACCCTTCCTTACTGATATTGGAGCTCGGACAGAAGAAAACAAAATAAATAAATTCAATAAACAAGCTTCTTTCAAATTTGTAACCAACAAACCATCAATAGAATTTACATGTACATAACGCATTAGCTCCAAAAACCGAGTCCTAGGCATTACTTTACGAACCAAAGATCCAGACAAATCCGAGTGATTAGTGGACCAGTACAATTCTAAGTATGGAAGTGTGGAAACTCCCATTATTATCAACATTCCTACAAACGCTTTCATTTCCTCTATATTAGTATCTACCCATGGCCTGGAGAGACTAGCCATCCTAGAAACGTAACTGTTCGTCTCTGCTACTAGGAGTTCCCACACTTCAAGAGTAAAAAAAAGGTAAAATGCATCTAAAAATGTACTTGATGCACCAAGCAATGAAGAAGTTGGACCAGCTGTTGCTGTATAGTCCAATTTCAAAGGAGTTGGCTCCTTTATTTCCCACTTACCTGTGACCTCAGTTAGCCTAGAACCAGTGCCAGATGCTTGGGCAGAACCAGTGCCAGATGCTCGGACAGAACCAGTGCCAGATGCTCGCACACGCCTATAACCTCTGGCCCGCCTACTACCAGTACCTTTTGGAGGACCACTAGCAACACTTACGACTCCACTACCACTTGAGCTGCTTCCCCCTTGGCCAGTACTCCCTCGCCCGCCTCTCCCTCGCACAACTCCAGCACCAGTCGTGTTCCCACGCCCTGTAGAGACTTCAGGCAAGGCTTCCTCATCCTCCAATGTAACAAAAGGAGTCATAGATGCCTCATCTCCACTCTCATCATCTGATGCTGTAGGAAAAGTAGTGGGGAGGGTGGGAAAAACAAGATATATATATATATCAAGTTTGTGGTCAACATTTGAAAATTCAAATGAAAATCAACATCAACAACTCCAACCTGCTATAACTTTTTTTCTATAACTATCCTGTCTGAATTTGGAATACCAACAGAATAAGCTAGTATTTGGCAATAGTACACTCTCAGTTGACTATGGTAAACAAAGGCTATGAAGCGCTATGAAGCGCTAAGGTTAGAAGAAACTTACAATCGAGAAGTCCATCCAAGCGCGCCTCTTCTCTTAGAGCAACTGGATCCAGAGTGTTTCCTCGGTATGCATAGATGTCTTCACCTTCTTCCCCAAATGAATCTGACCCAGAATCGCCAGAATCGTCGGCTAAAAGTTGAGAAATAACGTCCTCACAGGAGAGCATCTTTGAGCAGTTTAAAAAGCTCGACCAATAAAAATGGCGTTCAACCGCAGGATTTTTGTTGCACGATGCATCAACCGGAAATAATCATTTTTGTGACGTTCTCTAGTCTACTAGGCATGTGCAGAACCCAACCGGGGCTGTTAGCTCGTAACGGTTCATTTTATATATTTTTGTGTGGCGAAGGATGTAAGGTCTCGCGCCATATGGCGCTTACGGCGTTTAATCGGTTAAACAAACTGAAAAGATTGGGTTAATTTTGAACAACGACAAGTCTGAGATCATTTGCCATGATGCAGTTTCTAGAGGAACCATCTTATGCTCTCTCCCGGGAGCTCATGTGGTTGATCCCTCTGATGCCTGTCTCCTGGGTTCTCCGCTGGGTAGTGTGGAGTCTGTCTCAACTGTTCTCAGGGAGAAAATCAATGCCCTTGAGGTCATGGGGGACAGACTCAGGTTCGTTTCTGCTCAGGATGCCTTAATCCTGCTGCGTAATGCATTTTCTATCCCTAAGCTTCTGTACACCCTCAGGACTTCTCCATGTTTTCTCTCTCCTGCCCTGATAGATTATGATGAGAGTCTCCAGTCAATTCTGAGTGGTATCACTAACATTAATTTCACTGAAGATGTCCGTTCTTGGTTGCAGGCCACTCTCCCTATTGGTGTAGGGGGTCTTGGAATCAGGAGTGCAGTGCAGCTTGCTCCCTCTGCCTTCTTGGCCTCAGCTGCTGCCACTCATGACCTGGTCCAAGCCATCCTGCCACCTCACTTGTTTTCACTCCGTGTCCCTTTTGTTGATAATGCCCTTTCAGCATGGTCTATGGGTCACGACACTCCCCCACCATCAGGTCTTGCGGCGTGCTTCCAGAAATCCTGGGATATGTGCAGGGTGTCAAAGTCCGTGGAATCTTTGTTGCACAATGCACCTGACGATTTAGCTCGAGCCCGGCTTTTGGCCGTTTCCCAAAAAGAATCCGGTGCATGGCTAAATGCCCTCCCTATCTCGTCCCTGGGTTTGAGGATGGATGATGATACTATCAGGGTTGCCGTGGGTCTCCGCTTGGGCTCCACTTTGTGTCTCCCCCATAATTGCCAGCACTGTGGAACAGAAGTGGATCGCCTTGCTACACACGGTCTTAGCTGCAAGAGAAGTGAAGGACGTTTCTACCGTCATACCGCCATGAACGACATCATCTTCCGGGCATTGTCATCTGCCGGGGCCCCTTCCAGGTTGGAACCGTCGGGTCTCTTTCGTTCCGACGGGAAAAGACCTGATGGGGTAACCATGGTGCCATGGAAGAATGGCAAGCAACTGGTATGGGATGCAACCTGTCCAGATACATTTTCCCAGTCGTATCGGGGTGCAGCAGTGAGTGGTCCTGGAGCTATGGCTGAGGAAAAAAAGGTGGCCAAGTATGCCAGCCTAGATCCTTGCCACTTTTTTGTGCCTGTGGCCATCGAGTCATTGGGGGTCATCGGGAACAGGTCGATGGCTTTCCTGAAGGAGCTCAGCCTCAGGATAAGGCAAAGAACTGGGGAGTTGAATGCCCGTGCTTACCTCCTTCAGCGTCTCTCAGTGGCAGTCCAGCGGGGGAATGCCTCGTCTGTTTTGGGGTCAGTCGGGAGTTGAACGTGTTAGCTTTTTAGTTATTTATTTATTTATTGTTAATTAGTTATTATTTCAGTATTATTTAGGTATTTTTGTAATTGATTATTATATAAGTATATGTGTTAATTAGGTGTTAATGAACGTGGTATGTTGTGTTTGCTGTTTGCTCAATTATATAATAGTAATAATAATAATAATAATAATGGACCCATCCCATGTCTTCAGCCCTATTGCCATCGAGACTTCTGGGGTTTTCGGTCCCATGACTCAGACACTCCTGAAAGATCTTGGCCGCCGACTAGCCCGGATTACGGGTCAGGAGAGTTCTACCACCTTCCTCATCCAGAGGCTCTCTGTTGCTGTACAACGTGGTAATGCGGCCTCAGTGTTGGGATCGGCTGATATGTCAACCGCTACTGACTTCTTCAACTAATATCATTACTTCAACTTATATAAATTAATTGTATAACTATAAATAATTTAGTTATTTATTTATTTATTGTTATTATTTCGGTATTTTTGTAATTGATTATTATATAACTTAATTAGGTGTTAATGAACTTGGTATGTTATTTTGCTGTTTGCTCGTTAATAAATTGTTCATAAAAAATAAATAATAATAATAATGATGATGATGATGATGATGATGATGATGTGATGATGATGATGATAATAATAATAAGTAATATTAATAATAGTAATAGTAATAATAATAGTAGTAATAATAATAGTAGTAGTAATAATAATAATAATAGTAATAGTAATAATAATAGTAATAATAATAGTAATAATAATAGTAATAATAATATTAATAATAACAACAACAATAATAACAAATACAATAATAATATAATAATAACAAAGATAATAATAACAACAGTCATAACAACAACATAAGAAGCAAAAACAATAACAACAACAATGATAATAATATAATAATAATTATGTATTATAATAATATTATTATTTTAGTAATAATACAATAATATTTAAAACACAAAGCAATAGTTAAAATAAGAGGACAAATTTTTTTAAGTTAAAATGGAGGCAAGGTGACTGAAACCATGTTGACCCTACCAATATTTTTGGTATAATGGTGAAGGTATTGGTATAGGCTTATTTTCTTTCTTGTATATATATATTTAATATCTGAATGGCTTACATAAACATTGGTGCATATTTTTTAGGTTTTGGGTGTGTGTGTTTTTATGTTGTTGTTGTTTTTTGTTGTTGTTTGATTTTAGTCTGGCCAATGGTTGGGGGGGGAACACCCAAAAAAGCAGATTAGCATAAAATTTACACTCACTTATATTTCCTTTGGTTTTTTGTTCTTTGTGGTTAGTAGCTAACTATGGGTCATCGACCCCGTACCTAATGGGTGACGACCCTTTACCCACATGCCAATACCTACATGTACGCATGCGCACACGAGTATATTGTTAGTTGTAATATCATTGCCTATGTTAAGACAACGCTTTGTGTCCAGTTGAATCTAATGGTAAATAGAACTTGTGTTCTTATCTAGTTAGTTTATCTGTCCTGGCCATATATAGCATGCCCCCAAAGATACCTTCATGTAGACACTCATGCAAAATAATTGACATGTCCTCCGTTAGTGTGAACACTAGAGGGCTATCAGGTCTGCCCTGAAATTTGTGACACTGCTGTTCAGATTCCATCAGTGTTATGACTGCTTCAGTCTCCTGCTCTATAATCTACTCTCTGCTCTCAGCCATTCCTCCTGCTGGACTAGGCTCCCTCTAACAAACTACACTGACTAAAATAATCATTTTCAAAGGAATAATATGTAGCATTCCTGACTGACATGTAGCATCCCTGACTGACATGTAGCATCCCTGACTGACATGTGGCATCTCTGACTGACATGTAGCATCCCTGACTGACATGTAGCATCCCTGACTGACATGACTCAAGCCCGTAGCCAGGGGGGGTTCTCAGGGTTCTCGAGAACCCCCCCACTGGCTGTGAGGTCCACCCTTTCAGTTGGGTCCACCCTTTTAATTGGGTCCACATTTCCAATTGGGTCCACGCTGAGCGTCATAGTGCATATCAGCATTTTTATCAGTCATTTGTATTCATTGTGATGCCCTAGATTCCTAGAAGTTATAGGCCATGGCAAACATGTTGCTGAACATAGTGGCCTTTACAGTGATTGGGACACAGGTAATAGAAGTCAAGCCCAGCAAATCCTTGCTAGTATCACCAAATTTGATTTCATTGTAGTTTTCTTAGTAGTTTATCAGTACCTTTCCCACCTGTCAGGCATATAACTGTTCAACTACAGAGCAGAACACTAGATATCATTGAAGCTTATCACATGATTTTAAGCAAGTGTACAAAGAAGAGCGTGCCAAAGTGGAAGAAAACTTTCAGAAAATATATGACCAGGCTGTCTTGATGGCTGATAAGGTGGGCACCACCCCGAGTAAGCCAAGGATAGCAAGCAGACAGCAGCACCGTGGTAATGCACCAGCAAAATCAGTATTTGATTACTTCAAGAGTAATCTTGCTATTCCATTCCTTGACCATATCTGCACTAGCTTAAATGAAAGGTTCTCATCATTGTCAGCAACTGCTTCATCTCTTCTGGTACTTGTACCATCTCTGATTACCACAAGTTCATTTGATATCAGCACGGTTGTTGAAACTTATCACCAGGAATTGCCATCACCAGAACTAATAGAAACTGAACTCACTCGCTGGAAATCAAGATATGCAAATGTACCCTTTCACAAAAGATAATCCACACCATCTAGTGCCTTGAAATTGTGATGCAACATTTTTTCCAAACATTCATGTTCTCTTGCAAATCGCATGCACTCTGCCAGTAACATCTTGTGAATGCGAAAGAAGTGGCAGTACACTTAAATGTCTCAACAATTACCTAAGAGCATCTATGAACCAAGAACGCCTGACATCTCTAGCACTCTTATATACATGTACATTATGACACAACAATTATTCTGGATGAAGTTGTTGAAATATTTGGACACTTGCACCCAAGGAGAATGGAACTTGAAACTCTTATTAAATAGTTTTTAATCTCTAGTTAATAAATAGTGATTTAATATTATGTTTAGAATGCTTATTTTGTTTCCGATATTTGCACAGGAGAGAGCACATTCCCCTACCACACCTTCCCCCTTGGGTCGCTTCGAGACCCAAAAGGTCCCAATATTTACCAACAGAACCCCCCCACTCATTTTTCTGGCTACGGGCCTGCATGTAGCAACCCTGACTGACATGCAGCATCCCTGACTGACATGTAGCATCCCTGACTGACATGTAGCATCCCTGACTGACATGTAGCATCCCTGACTGACATGTAGCATCTCTGACTGACATGTAGCATCCCTGACTGACATGTAGCATCCCTGACTGACATGTAGCATCCCTGACTGACATGTAGCATACCTGACTGACATGTAGCATCCCTGACTGACATGTAGCATCCCTGACTGACATGTAGCATCCCTGACTGACATGTAGCATCCCTGACTGACATGTAGCATCCCTGACTGACATGTAGCATCCCTGACTGACATGTAGCATCCCTGACTGACATGTAGCATCGCTGACTGACATGTAGCATTCCTGACTGACATCTAGCATCCCTGACTGACATGTAGCATCCCTGACTGACATGTAGCATCCCTGACTGACATGTAGCATCCCTGACTGACATGTAGCATCCCTGACTGACATGTGGCATCTCTGACTGACATGTAGCATCCCTGACTGACATGTGGCATCCCTGACTGACATGTAGCAACCCTGACTGACATGCAGCATCCCTGACTGACATGTAGAATCCCTGACTGACATGTAGCATCCCTGACTGACATGTAGCATCCCTGACTGACATGTAGCATCCCTGACTGACATGTAGCATACCTGACTGACATGTAGCATTCCTGACTGACATCTAGCATCCCTGACTGACATGTAGCATCCATGACTGACATGTAGCATCCCTGACTGACTTGTAGCATCCTATAGTTTCAAGGATACACATTAATCCTATTGGGTTATTATAAAATAATAATCTTGGAGCAGTTTAAATGTACTGTAATTATTATATTGTTATTATTATTATTAATAAATATTATTATTAATAATATTATTATTATTGTTGTTGTTGTTGTTATTACTAGTACTACTACTACTATAATTAATTATTATATTATTTTATTTTTATCAGCACCACTATTATTATAATTACACATAATAATAATATGTATATAAGCATCCTTGAATGACATGTAGCACCCTATAATTCCTGAGGTTACAAATTAAGTCGGTGTGCTTTCAATGTACTTCCTCCCATCTCACAAACCACTTTATAGAAGTCAGGACTGCTACACTTCCCAAGTTGTAGCCTTGAGAGACTGTTTCTCAACTAGATGTGAGTACATTGGCAGGTGTGCAGTTGCTCTGTGCACCGTGTGATTTGCCTACAATTCAGCTACATACTTACCTGCTACATAAATGCACTGGAGCTGTGATTATGCTGTAGTGCACAGACACTTACACCATTGGGATGAACACATGCAGGCTGATAGTCTCCACCTTGCCCTTCCTTATTGAATTTTCCAATCTCTACTAATGTAGCACATTACCACAGGAATATAGAGAAACACCTGTACAACAATATAGGGACACACCCACAGAGAAATAATGGCCACACACAACACACAGTTATGCACACCTATTCCTATCAAGGTGGCTAGTTAATTAAATTAAAACTAAATTAGTACCACCAGTAAATAGCAGAGGTCAGGAATGTAAAGGAGACCACAATCTAATTAGACAAACACAACATGCTTGCTTAGTGCCTTTAAAAAAATTAAATTAAAATATGACACAAAAATATGAAACATCAACAAATAATAGAATAGGAAGTGTAAGCACATCTTATAAACAGTTCCCCAGCAGAGATGGAAGAATGTGACCTAGCCACAAGGTAGCATTGCCTCCCACTGGCAGACAGATCCCCAATGGAGCACCCCACCGATAAGGCTTGTGATGCTGTGATGATGATACCGTGTAGTGTCTGAGGAACCAATCTCTGGAGATGAGCTTGAACCAACAGCAGCAACAACACGTCATTATTATATTGGGATAGGAAGATTCGTGGACAGGAATTTGTGGGAACAAGAATCTGAGGGGACTCAATTGTCAGAAACAAGATTTTGCAGAGGATCTTGCGTAAAGGCCAGTAGAGAATCAGTGAATGTCCAATGCAAGGCACAGATCATTTAGAAACGAGATAAATTATACTTGATAACTAGCATCAAAGTTACATTTTTCCCGCTACATAATTCTCTTACATGTGTGGCCTTACAATTTCAGATATTTTGTACCTATTACTGGAAATGGAACAGCACTGGAAGAAGATTCCCCTAGGTAAGTCACTGCTTTCATCTGAGAAGCCAGGATCAATACACTTGGCCCAGTACAGGCAGGCTGTGTAGGTGAGTGTGCACAAGTAGTGGACAACTCTACAGGAAACATTGTTAGGGTTGGGCAGGGGGCTAGGGCCCAGAGCCAGAGTGGTACAACTCCTCCCAGCAAGGCCATGGTTTCGGATTTGTTCCGGGGACCAGTTGATGGATGCCAGCGGGTTGGGCTGGGGGCTTGGGTCCGAAGCCAGATCATTGGCTCTGAAGCCAGATCATTGGGGCTGATCATTGGGGTTGGGCTGGGGGCTGATGGATGCCAGCTCATTGAGGTTGGGGCTCGGGTCTGTAGCTGGAGGTATGTTCCTCTCAGAAGGACCACCATGGTCTGGGATTTGGTCTTGGGATCAATCTTCCAACATGGGTATGTGCATGGATTCCAGTTGACAGTTGGTCTGCTGGAGGAAGCTATCCAAAGCAATAGGTCTATGTCTATATAGAAATGTTGTAATGATGAATTCATATTTTGTTGGCAGTGTGTGTGGACCTGACTTTTACTGCACCAAATTTTGGTATGCCTGTATCTATACCTACAGACTCTTAGTGCCAAAACAGAGCACATAGATAGAACTATCATTGGTGTTATAAATTAAGTCCATACCTTGAAGTATGTGGCTGCTATGGAAAAATTAATTGTTATTCCTAATTATATTCATAATTTGTGGTCAGTTGGTGGTCAATTATGTTTGACTGCAATTCTAAAAAAAAGAAGGAAATTCCTGATTTTTATCTACTGGATTTAATTTCAATTTGGAATAGCTCTCCACAATGCCGACAGTGAGAGAGTTCAATAAACATTGTGGAGAATATATAGCACCTTCAGCTACAAATATGAGCATGTTGGAGAATATATAGCTACAAATATGGCATGTTGGAGATACAAATATGTACATATACATAAATAAGCACCTGGAGAATAGCACCTTCAGCTACAAATATGTATGGAGGAATGAAATGAAAAAACCCCACTAAAATGATGTTATATAGTCCCAATATATTATTAATAGTAATAATATCAATAATCATTTAACAACCCCTCAACAAACAACGACCAGATCAACAACCGGTAGCATGATCTGCCCCCCTGACAGACTTTTCTGAGTGTCCTGGTAGAAAGGGAGATATGCATGCACCTTTGCCACCCACATGTGTTCATCACTAATTGCTTATGAATAAAATCTTATTAGAGAATCAGTTTCTATATATGGAATGCATTGTTTGATGTACTACGACATATCTGGATGTGTTCTTATGGAACAGAATAAATGTTACATATTACAACATGGGTGGCTGGTGTGAGGGTGTAGAGTCACTGGGTGGCTGGTGTGAGTGTACTAAGTCACTGGGTGGCTGGTGTGAGGGTACAGAGTCACTGGGTGGCTGGTGTGAGTGTACGTACAGTCACTGGATGGCTGGTGTGAGTGTACAGAGTCACTGGGTGGCTGGTGTGAGGGTACAGAGTCACTGGGTGGCTGGTGTGAGTGTACAGAGTCACTGGGTGGCTGGTGTGAGTGTACAGAGTCACTGGGTGGCTGGTGTGAGGGGACAGAGTCACCGGGTGGCTGGTGTGAGTGTACAGTCACTGGGTGGCTGGTGTGAGGGTGGTCACTGGTTCTGCACTCTCCACTTCGGAGTCAGGTACCTCATCCAGCATCTTGCATCACCTCTGGTATGGGAATGCTGTGATGTGGCTCAGGAGTTGCCCCTTAATCTCCAGCAGTGCACGAGGTTGTGTGTCTGTTGTTACAGAGTACACATCATTTGTTTACTCCCTTGAGTGCATGGATAATATAAACTATAAGCCATTCAGCCAAACAAAATTTGAGTTTCCTTTACTAGTTGTGTGGTAGCCTATATATTTACAATTTCAATAGTTCATTATTGTTCCCCTTCATTTTAGCCTAGTAATTATTCCTCTGCTAAGACAAAACAAAATCAGACCTGAAGTTGGCCAGAACAGAAGTGCCTGTCCTATCCCACCCACAATTCTTGTGCATCTGGAGAGATAAAAATGGGGGGAAACCTGCTTGATTAATAACCATCATACATGACTCCCTGAGGTTCAGGCACCAGGAAACATTGATAGCAGCACTCTATTGTAGTAGCTCTCACCATCAGCACAGCTAATGAGACATGCCATTGCAGAAAAGCAAACCAACAACAACAAAAATTATCTGTCAATAAAATATTGAAATGACCCTTTACCAATTCATATACAAGTACAGGGAAATAATTAAATTGTGCACACAATCTGATATTGAACAGATGAAGAAGAATCCAAGGCATTGTCAGTTGGCCTCCTCCCAGTGTTGTTCACCAACTCCTACAATGTCATAACAATAGTGTTATATATATATATATATATTACATTATATATACATACACATACATACAGAGAGAGTGAGACAATTATTACTGCAAGGTGGGCACCATGTGGGTTACAGCTACCTACATGTACTCCAGATATCGGCAAAGTGGTGGAGGGTTGGTTTGTTCACATCTATGAATTAATGTATTGTACATATGTAGTTAGAGAACTATGGAACCAGCCTAACTCATATTGATGTATTCTCATGCTATACACGCCCTTACTAACTTGACGACCCCTTACCTAGCGCATGCTCTCTACACATTCCTCACTTGTCCATGCATTGCTATTCTATGAACATCGTTCTATATCCAGTTCAGTCTGAGTGGCAAATGCGTACAGCGCTATCCTTCGATGCATGGACAAGTCTTTTTGCTAGTCTCTGATAGCTAGTCTCTGATAGCTAGTCTCTGATAGCAACAATTCGAGAGTAAAAGGAAGAGTGAATTCTATTTAACTCCCACCCACCCATCATGGCTATCCCCTGCCCATTCGATGGATGCGACTGGGCGATCCCAGAAGGAACAGACACCGCCCTGGCACCTGTCCTCCTCATCACACACGCCATGAACCACCGGACCAACCCCAGAGCTAAACCAGCTCCGGTGAAGCGTCCAGAACTAACATCAGGGGGAACAACGGAAGCCTGGACCTACTTTCTACAGAGATGGCGATCATACGTTACATCAGTACAACTGACAGGTCAGGACCTTACCATACAGTTACTAGAGTGCTGCGACTCTAACCTCGGGCGCGATGTCACCAGAAATACGTTTGGCCCCTTACCAATTGAGGGTATGACAGAGAAGGACTTACTTGCAGCCATAAAATCCCTCGCAGTGACGGCCGAGAACACGAAGGTGGCTCACGTAGCCTTATCAAGAATGACACAGGACCGTACTGAACCCATCCGAGCATTCGCTGCACGCCTCCGGGGACAAGCTGAGGTATGTCGCTTTTTGAAGAAGTGCCCCGATTGTGATGGAGTGGTGAACCAGGGCGAGGAGCGGGTGGCTGACCAACTCTGCATAGGCCTGGCGGATGCAGAGATCCAAGAAGATCTGCTCAAGCATCCTGACCAGGACATGTGCGTAGAGGACACCATCCGCTTCATTGAAGTAAGAGCAGCGGGGAAGAAATCAGCCATGACGATGTCGACCCCTAACAATGCACATGCCCTTGACGACCACGGTGCTGATGCCGTGACATCACAATACAGGCGGCAACGCTGCCCAGATCTCCCAGACCACTCAACCGACACCACCAGCAGAGAGACCCTTAAAGAGGGCGTATGGAGACGCTGCAAGAGCCCCAAGTACCGCTACAATGCCCCCAGAGGCGACCGGGAGTCAACCCACCCCGGACTAGCGATGACACCCCACTGATCAACCAGGCGAGACGACCTTGCTCTTGCCCTACAAGATCACCGCCCCCGCCCCGCCCCACAGGCCTTCCCTACCCAGCCACACCGGAGAACAGGGCACGTCTCGAGCAACACCTACTACAGACGTATGCGTCGAGCTCATTCAACATTTGTGAGCATCAGCCCCTCCCTATGATGGCCGGACCTCCGCTCTCATTGAGCATCGACCCCAACGCCGTCCCCAAACCATGCCACACCCCCATCACCGTCCCCATCCACTGGCAGGATGAGGTTAAGGCTGGATTGGACCGTGACGTCCGCCTTGGAGTTTTGGAGAAGGTCCCCTTAGGGACCCCGGACACTTGGTGCCACCGCATGGTGATATGCACCAAAAAGGATGGGTCCCTGAGGCGGACCATCAACTTCCAGGAGTTGAACAAACATGCCACAAGAGAGACACACTATTGCGCCTCCCCTTTCCACCAGGCCAGAGACGTTCCAGGCAACACGAAGAAAACCATCTTTGACGCCTGGAACGGCTACCACTCGGTAGCCCTCTCACCAGCAGACCGGCATTTCACCACCTTTATTACCCCCTGGGGCAGATACCGCTACTGCTCCACCCCACAGGGATACATCGCCTCAGGGGATGCCTACACGGCACGGTACGATGCGATTGTATCTCACATTAGCCGAAAAACGAAGTGTATCGACGATGCCCTCATTTGGAGCGAGTCTATCGAAGAAGCATACCACCAGGCCACAGAATGGTTAGACATCTGCGCACGGAACGGGATAACACTGAACCCGCGCAAGTTCCACTTTGCGCAGGACGAGGTGGAATTTGCCGGGTTCACCATCACCCCATCTGAAGTAAGACCATCACAGAAGTACCTGGAGGCCATCACCGGCTTCCCTACACCCAAGAACATCACAGACGTACGCGCCTGGTTTGGCTTAGTCAACCAGGTCGCGTACGCCTTCTCGATGGCCCCAACAATGCAGCCGTTCCGGGACCTCTTGAAGCCCACCAACCCATTCCTATGGAACGAGCAGACACAACGCGCGTTCGACCTCTCCAAGACCACCATATGCCAAAAGATTGCTGAAGGAGTTACCATCTACGACAAGAGTCGACCCACATGCCTGGCGACAGATTGGAGCAAAGACGGGATTGGGTACTGGCTATTTCAAAAACACTGCCAGTGCCCATCCCGCGAGATCCTCTGTTGCCAGGAGGGATGGAAAGTGGTGCTGGTCGGCTCGAGGTCACGCACTCCGCTGAGTCCAGGTACGCCCCCATCGAGGGGGAGGCCCTCGCACAGACGCCCTCGAGAAAGCACGTCACTTCGTCCTCGGGTGCAGTGATCTCCAGATTGCAGTGGACCACAAGCCACTACTCAAAATCTTTGGGGATCGCTCACTCGAGGACATCCATAACACCCGCCTCAGAAACCTGAAGGAAAAGACACTGCCTTACAGGTTCCAGATGATATACATTCCTGGGATACGGAACCACACGAGTGACGCTCTGTCCCGCCATCCATCTGGCGACCGCCTTCCAGCGAAGCTCTACCTCCAGGATGACAACCACTCGGACACATCCAGGATGAACCCATCAGGCATCCCGAAATGCCGCGTCGCGTCGCTCTCCACACATCAGAGGACGCTGACGAACTCGCCACTGCCCTGTGTGCCGCCGTCCATCACATACCCATCACATGGGAAACCCTCCAAGTCGCCACAGTAGCTGACCCGGCACTACGACTGCTATCCGAAGTCATCGAAGACGGTCCACCCGAGGCAAGGCACCACATGCCTGCCATCATTAGGGAATACTTCCCCATTCTTGATACAATCACAAATGTGGACGGCGTCCTTGTGAAAGGTGAAAGGATCATCATCCCACTCGCACTCCGCCAAAGATGCCTTGACGCCCTCCATGCCGCTCACCAAGGCACAACCAGCATGTATGCAAGGGCACAGACATCACTCTACTGGCCAGGCATGTCCAAGGAAATCACCGCAACCAGGCAACACTGTGCCACCTGCAACGGTAACGCCCCGTCCCAACCTGCCATGCCATCAACGACACCGGCCGACCCTCAGTACCCCTTCCAGCACATGTGCGCGGACTACTTCCACCACGGAGGGTTCGCGTATCTCGTGCTGGTGGATCGGTACTCAAACTGGCCGGTCGTCACCAGATCCACGAACGGAGCAGAGGGCCTCTGCCAAGTCCTACGAGATACTTTTGCCACCTATGGCATTCCAGAGAGCATCACCTCTGATGGCGGCCCGGAGTTTGCCTCCCACACCACCAGGGACTTCCTATCCTCATGGAGTGTACACCATAGAACGTCCTCCGCCTACAACCCCCACGCAAATTGCCGGGCTGAGACACCGGTGAAGACCACCAAGAGGCTGATCGCCGGCAACACAGGCCCAGGCGGCACCCTAACAGACGACTTTCACTTGGCGCTTCTACAGTACCGAAACGGACCAAGCTCCGACACTGGCATGTCCCCGGCACAATGCCTCTTTGGAAGGGCCACCAGAGACCTCCTCCCTGGACTCCCTGCCACCTACCGCCCGCACCAGGACTGGACATCGAGACTGGACCTCCGTGAACGTGCGCTGTCCAGACGCCAGGTCACCGGCCGTGCCTGATGGGACGAACACACCCAAGGTCTGTCCCCACTCCGTTGTGGTGACACAGTCATGATCCAAAATCAGACTGGACGTCACCCAACGAAGTGGGACAAGTCTGGCACGGTCGTGGAAGTACTGCAATATCACCAGTACGCAGTACGGACCGACGGCTCTGGACGGCTCACAACACGGAACAGACGCTACCTCAGGCGATTTAATCCTTTCACCACCTCGCCCAACCCGTTCACAGTCACTCGACAACCGACCAGATCAACCACCCCAACCCCTGTCACTACACAGGATCGGCAACCAGCCCCTACGCAGCCACCGACCAGTACCGCGACGACCCCACCGACTGCAGACTCGAGTCACAACGATCACCATCCTCGCCCACTGCCACGTCCAGCAAGTCCGCCTCATCCGCAGCAACCGGCGCCACTACCACCCCCAGCTTCGGCTCCACCAAAGACCCAACCCCAGCCGACCTATGCATCAGTGGCCAAAACACCAGCCAGACCCACTCCACTGCCACAACGCAGCCTGGCCCTCCCACCAACCCCCCCCCCCCCCCCCGGGAAGCCACTCCTGTACCACGCAGGAGCAAAAGAGGCCCAAAGCCAATCGACAGGCTTGGCTACAAACAGAGAAACTAATCACCAGAGCCCTAGCCTCTGCTTGGGGGGGGGGGGGGATAGAGAACTATGGAACCAGCCTAACTCATATTGATGTATTCTCATGCTATACACGCCCTTACTAACTTGACGACCCCTTACCCAGCGCATGCTCTCTACACATTCCTCACTTGTCTATGCATTGCTATTCTATGAACATCGTTCTATATCCAGTTCAGTCTGAGTGGCAAATGCGTACAGCGCTATCCTTCGAGTAGTGAAATAAAGACTTGTTTAAACCAGCGGAGCTCATGTCATGCTAAGATGGTTTGGATTGCATGGGCTTATAACCTTCAAATGGTGCTGACTTGGCATAACCCTAACAGGTCAAGTTGACCCAACAAATGTCTCTAGTCCATTTATCAAGACTGGTTGCCAAGACGCTGGTGCACCAGAGAGTCACATGATGCCAGTTGTTCATGCATCCTTAGACCACAATTTCTATGGGGTTTTTGTGCAGCCTTACAAGGCAATAGGAATTGTCAGTGGATTGTATCTGAAGGTGATAGAGTAAGTTCCTCATGACATCTCACAATCAGAGGCACCCTTCCACCAGGCATAAATTCCTAAATGTATACAATATGCTATAATGAACAGGGACTACTTGTGGGCCAGCATCATGTGCTGAGAGTCAAACCAATCAACATGTTAGGATATAGCACCTGATAAACAGCAGTGTCGGCCGTTTAGCTACAGGTAAACATTATGGCATGTGTGGACATGAACAAGCTCACTGGAGCCCTGAAGATCTCATCCTGCTTGTGGCAGGCAGCTGCTCAAGCATACAGGGTGAAGGGCAGTGCCTGGAAACAGGTGTTAAGTTAAGTGCAAGTGTCACATAGCTAGCTGGTAGTTTACTAGCTGATGTAGCCAGCCAGAGACTTTGCATCCAGATCAAACTATAGTACTTAACTAGTTGGTAGACACTTGTGGTACTAGACAGCCAGTTAGTACTGGTGTAGCTGGTTTTGAAGGATAGTTTTCCAGCTGGTGTGGTTAGTGGTAAGCTCTGGCAGAATAACTTCTCATCCACAACTGCCATAATGTGTACTCTTGCTGGAGCTGCTGGCCACTGATGGGATTCAAGATTGTTTCTATGATAATAGAACATTATGTCAACCACGCTCAATATATCACGAAATATGCTGTGCGAGTATCATAGTGTGAATCAGACTTAAGAGTGAACTTTAAGTTATGTTACCAAGGAGTCCTCCATCAGGTCCAGTGGCATATATACAACATGCTAAGCTGTGTGTACCAAGGAGTCCTCCATCAGGTCTAGTGGCATATATACAACATGCTAAGCTGTGTGTACCAAGGAGTCCTCCAGGCAGGGTCTAGTGGCATATATACAACATGCTAAGCTGTGTGTACCAAGGTGGCCTCCAGGCAGGGCTAGTGGCATATATACAACATGCTAAGCGGTGTGTACCAAGGTGGACTCCAGGCAGGGCTAGTGGCATATATACAACATGCTAAGCTGTGTGTACCAAGGTGGACTCCAGGCAGGGTCTAGTGGCATACATGTATATACAACATGCTATCTAGAAGTGTGTGAAGTGGTAACACCTACCCAAAGTTAGAGTGCTAGTTGGAGTTCGCTCCTCATGTCCTCCAGTAGACATTCGCAACCAATTTCATTTTCCAGGATAGCCAGAAACTTGCCCCAGGCTCCATGCTGGTGAGCAATGTTTTCCTTTACGTTAATGAGGACCGTCCTGGCCTTGTCAGCTCGTAACAAGTTCAGCTCCATCACAGACTTGTATGTTTGCTCAGCTATCAGGTATTGGCTATAGCATTGATCTGCTACTGATTCGATACGTGATTCCAAAACAGACACTAACTTCCCGAACAAGCTTTGGAACACTTGTGACTCCTTGATACGTAGACCTGTAGAACAACCAAGTAGCCAAGCAGTGGATCATGTGACTATGGTGCTATAATGCTAGCAAATATATATTCAGTAAGGCCTCAATTATAACAGTTTGAGTTGTATATCAAGTGCATACAGGTAAGTGTGAAAAATCTATGGAGCTCCAGAGATGCAACCACAAACAATGTTTACATGCTTTAGTCCTCCCCACCCTACCACACACACCCCACTCACACACTCCCCCAGGCTTAAGTGTGTACCCAGCAAGCATTCACACTGTAATGACTAGTATGACTATTCCCAACTTTACCTTCTTCAGCGGACACAGCCTTTGCAGTGCCTCCAGGAGAGCAACTCTCTCTTTCTGGAAGTGGCTATTTTAGATAAGAAATGAAGACAGATATGACAGGAGCAATCAATTGATAACAAGATTCAAGTTACAGGAATTAAAAGAACAAGAATTTAAAAATCGACAAATATTCTACGAGTGTCAAGCATTAATATACATGCACAGCTATAATGTCATTACAGTATATGCACAGCTATAATGAAATGCATTACAGTATATGCACAGCTATAATGTAATGCATAGAGTATATGCACAGCTATAATGTAATGCATACAGTATATGCACAGCTATCATAATTATGATGCACGATAATACAAAATCAACTTGATTTAGAAATTGGTAAGAAGCTTCTCACCTCTCCATACCAGACCAAGTGATCGGCCTCCATGTCGTAAGGTGTTGATTTCTTTGGATTTCCTAGACAGAACATCTTGTGAGGAGAGGTCTCTTCCTCCTCTATCACGCACAAGTGCTCTCTCCCAGGGTGAGAGGGACATTCAAAGGAGAATTGGTAGTCCATGATGGAGCCATAGTTAATGTTGTCACTGACTTCCTTGAAGGTGGATTCCACTACTCTCCTAAGATCTCTGCACACCTCGTGTGGCTGACGCTTGGTGTTTCGCATCCGGGCTATGCGAATCTCGTAGTATGTGGGTCGAGTTATGAACGTGACCTTGTCAGCATCCGGGCCAAAATTAAACTGGACACGATTTTTCTTGATGCCTTCTTTGATCAACTTGAGTGGCTTGCCACCAATGAAGCTAGCTGTGATAGCAGGGAAGACTCCGATGGGTACAAAACCACATTTGTAACGAATCATAATGGGGAGTAGAGAATCTGGGTAATGGTCGTCTTCCTGGTCGGTGTCCAGCTCTTCTCTGCTGGCACTCTTAAGCACACAGGGCATGATGTAAATCTCACTCCCATCATATGGGAACCTTGCTACAATATGGAGGAACTTGAGCAATGCCAACAGCTTGTCTACTTGGATGTAGTCTCCTACGATCTTAGCAGTGACTTCTTCAAGATCCTCCAAGGAGAACTGACCTGTTTCCGTGAAATCCTCTGAGATGGACGGTTGCTCACTTGACCTCAATGCTCTGAGGATGACCTCGGTGACGCTGTCATACACTACTTGTGGGTCGATAATGACTAAATCCTCCAACAGAGGAATATCGGGGAAGTACATCATGATACCAGCGTGGTGGTGCAGAAACCACAGGGCTAGTTTGGTCTCGTCCTCTGACATTTTAAATTTCATTGATAACTTCAAACAGTGCTTCAAGGTTGCTGTTTTAACAGCACTCATACGCAGAGACAGACTAAATGCAAGCCAGGAGAGTGGGATGGACAGCTTCTTAAAGTGCTTCTCAATGGCCTTCTCCAGTATCTGGCGAAGGTCGTGGATCTCTTCTGTACCTCCTTTCATGTTGTCCATGGCAACCACCAGCCTTTTAGGTTTTGTGGAAGAGTATTGAATGATTCTCTTTTTGCCTTTGTAAAAATTGGTTGATTCAATGACTTTTTGAAGTTTCTGATCGAACTCTTTTACCTCTTCATCGGTCACCTTGTCTTTATGAGTGCCAACTATGTAAGCTATTGACTTGGAAGACTTCAGAATATTTTCCTTTACAGAGTCGGTGGCCTCCATAGAGCTGTGAAGAGTAGGGCAAGTGGAAGGAGTGGAGCAAGAGATGCTAGACAATGCAGAGAGAAGACTCTCTTCCACAGTCGAGGTCGACGATGATGCTGCAGTAGACTCACCTGAACAACTACGGTAACACACTTTGTACTTTTTCTGGAGATCGCATTGAAGATCAACGAACAACAAATAGAGCCCAGGTCCAGCAGTGAGAGCTGGCAGCATGTCCATCAGCTCAGGTTGGCCCCCAGTGTCTACCATTCTCAAGTAGGCCTTCAACGATCCCATGATAGCTTTCAAATTCTCAGCGTTCATGGCATCTATGATCAGGGCATCTACTTCTGCACTGTCCTCATGTTGGCTGGATGTCGGAGGAGCTACTGATGAAGGAACAGATAGAGGAGTGCCCAGAGGAGTTACTGATGAAGGAGCAGAAAGAGGACTGCTCTCCCTCTGTATGCTTGGATGAACTGTGAGCTGAGATGCTGTATCCTCATCCACTGTCATCACAGGGGGAGTGGACGTGGTTTCCTCGTTATCAGCAGACGTTGGCTTTGTCTCGATGAGGTGATGGAATTTGTCTAACAACATTCGTAACTCTTCCGAGCGACTATCCATGGTGGACCATTGTGATTCTGTCACTACAGCTGTAGTACTAGTCAGACACCTTACCATCACACTGGTTGCTGACTCCACTGCCCCTGTGCTGGGATGGGATTTCCCTGCTTCTCCGGCAGACCACAGGTCGTCGATCTCTCCCATCAGGCGGCGACGTGTAGTGGTTTTACCAAGACCAGGTGGGCCAAGAAAAACAATTTTAAGAAACGGCAAATCCACAGTTTCTTTTGTTTTGATGAACTGAAGATAATCCTCGTACTTCTTGGTATCTGCATAAAGGGAAGAGACATGAAGACATCTGTTAAACAATGGGTAAATTGGATTTTGTAAAGTTGGAATTGGCACTTCAAAACTGAATTGCTTTGACAACTTCTGCGCTGATTCACAATATGAAAACCCCTGGTAAGTGTCGCATTGCAGATCGACAAAATAGAACAATATTCTAGCATCACCATGCGTCACGATGTTAGTGCATGTGGTATATTGTGAACCAGCCTTTAAAAACTCTGGACTGACTGAAGTAGTATTGTACTTGGAGGATTATACATTGTAAGCAGGCACGAAACATTCTAGTTAAGTTTCTGGGGAATTACCCACATACACACACACACACCAATGTTATGGTCTATTACAATGTGGCAGTGCAAATGAAGGTAAGTAAACATACTATCAGATGTGCCCTCTCTCTTGGTACTGATGTATTACATACTTTATAATTATATGCACCATAATATATAGCTTGGTGTTTTTTTAATCCCATTGTAGGCGTGTGAGTCATTCAGTGTGAAATACCTGTGCATCAGTACCAAGTGAGAGAACAGCCCACTCACAACATATATAATATACTACCACTAGCATCTAAGTATGTACATACAAATTTACATGTAGACTATTACTGACCTGGTTGAAATAGAGTAAAAAATGACTTGAGTCCTTCGGCAAGTGCTGCTGCAATATTGTCACTGATATTGTTTTGTGAGAGATCGAGAGTGCGTAGACTACTGCAAGTCTTAAGATGATTGGCTAGAAGTTCTGCACCATAGTCACCAATATTGTTACCATGGAAATGCAGTTCTTGTATACCCTCAAGCTTGTTATGGCTAATATTTTCCAGTAGTGTCCTTACATGTTCATTGTGTAAGTCACACCCAGACATAGCTAACTTTGTAACACGGTGAGAAGTAGTGGAGATTACATAGCCCACACCAGTCACATCAGCCAGTGTGAGGATGCAGCCACTATAGCTAAGATCACCAGTACACTCCTTTACAATGTTATCACAGAGAACTTGTTGTTTTGCCTCAAATGCACACTGTGTTGCATACAAGGCATCATGTCTTGGCACCTTGCGTGCCGAGCTAATGTGTTGTATTTGAGCAACTTCATTTTCAAACTTTACTAATCCAAAGTAAAACTTCCACACCATCTGCATCTGTGGCTCTCCTGCGTATAATTTGATCATCTTTATTTGTTGTTCTTCTTTAAGTTGAGATAAGTAGAAAGCTGCTAGAAACTCTTGGAAGGTGAGGTGGAGAAATGTATATGTATTATCAAGTCGTTGTAGATAAGCAGACCTGTCAACAGTAACCAAGCCTAGGGTAAGCGCATCATTGCAGCCAGTACCTAGGGGAAGTTGTACTTGGGTGTCTCTCTGGCAAACTGATTGTCGGGAGTGAGCAGTCATGTCGAGGGCCAGTTCGCAGATCTTGTTGAAGTATCGTCTGTCATTTCCGCGTAAATCATCTAGTGAATCAAGTTGTGCATTTTCATTAGTACGTCTTAGATTACGCAAGACAATATATTGGGTGAAGTGCTCGTAGATTTTTGTCTCAGTTTGTGGAATGTTGCCTCTCTCCCATTCATATAGGAAGCATATCATTGCAACATTTATTGGCAAGTAGCACATGCGCAATAGGTTGGGATGGAAATTTAGATATGCCTTCAGTTGAGCTGCTGAGATACTGGACGTGTCGGTAGTGAACGGATACGTGTCGATGTAGTCAAGGATTTGCTGGTGACTAAATCCAAGCACTTCGATGCGTTTGGTCACATGTAGTTTGCACCTTAGTTTGTCAGTGGCAACTGGGCGTGAGGTCACTATGACCATGGCCGCAGGAAGGTACTTCCGATTTAGTAATTGATGGATTACGGACTTGGTTTCGTCCTGAGGATGGAACTCGTCCAAGCCGTCTAGTATAAAGCACGTCCCCTTGCCATTAGATTGCTTAATGTCTCTGACTACCTTTTCACACTCTTCTCTGTCATGATAGAGAAGGTCAAGAAGATCTGACAAGTGTTGAGTCTTTCTGTTGGCTAACTGTCGCAGTGGAATATGAAGGACCAGCTTTGCACTCGTCAGTATCTTCCCACCTGTGGCCCAGTCTCGACTGACCTTATGAACTAGTGTGGTCTTCCCACTACCAGGCCGACCTTCTACCAACACCAATGCTCCACTCTTATACTCACCAAACACTGTGTCATACTCAATCTTCTCCTTCATCTCCAAGATGTCATCGACATCTCCCCTCACTGAGTATTGGTAAGCATGAGTAATCACCCTCATCTTTTTGATGAGCACGAGGTTGATGAAAGTGCTATTCACTTTGGGGGGCCACGAGTCTTCAGGCACATCTACATCCTTTGCATATAATGTGATGAGATGCTCCTTTTCTGGACTAAGCTGAGTCTGTGAGTCTTCTTCAGCTGAAGAAGACATCTTCAAAGAGTGGGAGAGACAAGGAGGGAGCACGAGAGGATATGTGATTGGGACAGGGAAGGAAAGGAGGGAGGATAAAATTAGGGAAATGGTGTACGCTCCTTTAATAATAGTTAACACAATAACACTCACTGTAGACTCCTTTAATAATAGATAACACAACAACACTCACTGTAGACTCCTTTAATAATAGATAACACAACAACACTCACTGTAGACTCCTTTAATAATAGATAACACAACAACACTCACTGTAGACTCCTTTAATAATAGATAACACAACAACACTCACTGTAGGCTCCTTTAATAATAGATAACACAACAACACTCACTGTAGACTCCTTTAATAATAGATAACACAACAACACTCACTGTAGACTCCTTTAATAATAGATAACACAACAACACTCACTATAGACTCCTTTAATAATAGATAACACAACAACACTCACTGTAGACTCCTTTAATAATAGATAACACAACAACACTCACTGTAGACTCCTTTAATAATAGATAACACAACAACACTCACTGTAGACTCCTTTAATAATAGATAACACAACAACACTCACTGTAGGCTCCTTTAATAATAGATAACACAACAACACTCACTGTAGACTCCTTTAATAATAGATAACACAACAACACTCACTGTAGACTCCTTTAATAATAGATAACACAACAACACTCACTGTAGACTCCTTTAATAATAGATAACACAACAACACTCACTGTAGACTCCTTTAATAATAGATAACACAACAACACTCACTGTAGACTCCTTTAATAATAGATAACACAACAACACTCACTGTAGGCTCCTTTAATAATAGATAACACAACAACACTCACTGTAGATTCCTTTAATAATAGATAACACAACAACACTCACTGTAGACTCCTTTAATAATAGATAACACAACAACACTCACTGTAGACTCCTTTAATAATAGATAACACAACAACACTCACTGTAGACTCCTTTAATAATAGATAACACAACAACACTCACTGTAGACTCCTTTAATAATAGATAACACAACAACACTCACTGTAGGCTCCTTTAATAATAGATAACACAACAACACTCACTGTAGACTCCTTTAATAATAGATAACACAACAACACTCACTGTAGACTCCTTTAATAATAGATAACACAACAACACTCACTGTAGGCTCCTTTAATAATATATAACACAACAACACTCACTGTAGGCTCCTTTAATAATAGATAACACAACAACACTCACTGTAGACTCCTTTAATAATAGATAACACAACAACACTCACTGTAGACTCCTTTAATAATAGATAACACAACAACACTCACTGTAGACTCCTTTAATAATAGATAACACAACAACACTCACTGTAGACTCCTTTAATAATAGATAACACAACAATACTCACTGTAGACTCCTTTAATAATAGATAACACAACAACACTCACTGTAGACTCCTTTAATAATAGATAACACAACAACACTCACTGTAGACTCCTTTAATAATAGATAACACAACAACACTCACTGTAGGCTCCTTTAATAATAGATAACACAACAACACTCACTGTAGACTCCTTTAATAATAGATAACACAACAACACTCACTGTAGGCTCCTTTAATAATAGATAACACAACAACACTCACTGTAGACTCCTTTAATAATAGATAACACAACAACACTCACTGTAGACTCCTTTAATAATAGATAACACAACAACACTCACTGTAGGCTCCTTTAATAATAGATAACACAACAACACTCACTGTAGACTCCTTTAATAATAGATAACACAACAACACTCACTGTAGACTCCTTTAATAATAGATAACACAACAACACTCACTGTAGACTCCTTTAATAATAGATAACACAACAACACTCACTGTAGGCTCCTTTAATAATAGATAACACAACAACACTCACTGTAGGCTCCTTTAATAATAGACAACACAACAACACTCACTGTAGGCTCCTTTAATAATAGATAACACAACAACACTCACTGTAGGCCCCTTTAATAATAGATAACACAACAACACTCACTGTAGACTCCTTTAATAATAGATAACACAACAACACTCACTGTAGGCTCCTTTAATAATAGATAACACAACAACACTCACTGTAGACTCCTTTAATAATAGATAACACAACAACACTCACTGTAGACTCCTTTAATAATAGATAACACAACAACACTCACTGTAGACTCCTTTAATAATAGATAACACAACAACACTCACTGTAGGCTCCTTTAATAATAGATAACACAACAACACTCACTGTAGGCTCCTTTAATAATAGATAACACAACAACACTCACTGTAGGCTCCTTTAATAATAGATAACACAACAACACTCACTGTAGACTCCTTTAATAATAGATAACACAACAACACTCAATGTAGACTCCTTTAATAATAGATAACACAACAACACTCACTGTAGACTCCTTTAATAATAGATAACACAACAACACTCACTGTAGACTCCTTTAATAATAGATAACACAACAACACTCACTGTAGGCTCCTTTAATAATAGATAACACAACAACACTCACTGTAGACTCCTTTAATAATAGATAACACAACAACACTCACTGTAGACTCCTTTAATAATAGATAACACAACAACACTCACTGTAGGCTCCTTTAATAATATATAACACAACAACACTCACTGTAGGCTCCTTTAATACAACAACACTCACTGTAGACTCCTTTAATAATAGATAACACAACAACACTCACTGTAGACTCCTTTAATAATAGATAACACAACAACACTCACTGTAGACTCCTTTAATAATAGATAACACAACAACACTCACTGTAGACTCCTTTAATAATAGATAACACAACAACACTCACTGTAGACTCCTTTAATAATAGATAACACAACAACACTCACTGTAGGCTCCTTTAATAATAGATAACACAACAACACTCACTGTAGACTCCTTTAATAATAGATAACACAACAACACTCACTGTAGACTCCTTTAATAATAGATAACACAACAACACTCACTGTAGGCTCCTTTAATAATAGATAACACAACAACACTCACTGTAGACTCCTTTAATAATAGATAACACAACAACACTCACTGTAGACTCCTTTAATAATAGATAACACAACAACACTCACTGTAGACTCCTTTAATAATAGATAACACAACAACACTCACTGTAGACTCCTTTAATAATAGATAACACAACAACACTCACTGTAGGCTCCTTTAATAATAGATAACACAACAACACTCACTGTAGACTCCTTTAATAATAGATAACACAACAACACTCACTGTAGACTCCTTTAATAATAGATAACACAACAACACTCACTGTAGACTCCTTTAATAATAGATAACACAACAACACTCACTGTAGACTCCTTTAATAATAGATAACACAACAACACTCACTGTAGACTCCTTTAATAATAGATAACACAACAACACTCACTGTAGGCTCCTTTAATAATAGATAACACAACAACACTCACTGTAGACTCCTTTAATAATAGATAACACAACAACACTCACTGTAGACTCCTTTAATAATAGATAACACAACAACACTCACTGTAGGCTCCTTTAATAATATATAACACAACAACACTCACTGTAGGCTCCTTTAATAATAGATAACACAACAACACTCACTGTAGACTCCTTTAATAATAGATAACACAACAACACTCACTGTAGACTCCTTTAATAATAGATAACACTACAACACTCACTGTAGACTCCTTTAATAATAGATAACACAACAACACTCACTGTAGGCTCCTTTAATAATAGATAACACAACAACACTCACTGTAGACTCCTTTAATAATAGATAACACAACAACACTCACTGTAGACTCCTTTAATAATAGATAACACAACAACACTCACTGTAGGCTCCTTTAATAATAGATAACACAACAACACTCACTGTAGGCTCCTTTAATAATAGATAACACAACAACACTCACTGTAGACTCCTTTAATAATAGATAACACAACAACACTCACTGTAGGCTCCTTTAATAATAGATAACACAACAACACTCACTGTAGACTCCTTTAATAATAGATAACACAACAACACTCACTGTAGGCTCCTTTAATAATAGATAACACAACAACACTCACTGTAGACTCCTTTAATAATAGATAACACAACAACACTCACTGTAGGCTCCTTTAATAATAGATAACACAACAACACTCACTGTAGACTCCTTTAATAATAGATAACACAACAACACTCACTGTAGGCTCCTTTAATAATAGATAACACAACAACACTCACTGTAGGCTCCTTTAATAATAGATAACACAACAACACTCACTGTAGGCTCCTTTAATAATAGATAACACAACAACACTCACTGTAGACTCCTTTAATAATAGATAACACAACAACACTCACTGTAGGCTCCTTTAATAATAGATAACACAACAACACTCACTGTAGACTCCTTTAATAATAGATAACACAACAACACTCACTGTAGACTCCTTTAATAATAGATAACACAACAACACTCACTGTAGGCTCCTTTAATAATAGATAACACAACAACACTCATTGTAGACTCCTTTAATAATAGATAACACAACAACACTCACTGTAGGCTCCTTTAATACAACAACACTCACTGTAGACTCCTTTAATAATAGATAACACAACAACACTCACTGTAGGCTCCTTTAATAATAGATAACACAACAACACTCACTGTAGGCTCCTTTAATAATAGACAACACAACAACACTCACTGTAGGCTCCTTTAATAATAGATAACACAACAACACTCACTGTAGGCTCCTTTAATAATAGATAACACAACAACACTCACTGTAGACTCCTTTAATAATAGATAACACAACAACACTCACTGTAGGCTCCTTTAATAATAGATAACACAACAACACTCACTGTAGACTCCTTTAATAATAGATAACACAACAACACTCACTGTAGGCTCCTTTAATAATAGATAACACAACAACACTCACTGTAGGCTCCTTTAATAATAGATAACACAACAACACTCACTGTAGGCTCCTTTAATAATAGATAACACAACAACACTCACTGTAGGCTCCTTTAATAATAGATAACACAACAACACTCACTGTAGACTCCTTTAATAATAGATAACACAACAACACTCACTGTAGACTCCTTTAATAATAGATAACACAACAACACTCACTGTAGACTCCTTTAATAATAGATAACACAACAACACTCACTGTAGACTCCTTTAATAATAGATAACATAACAACACTCACTGTAGACTCCTTTAATAATAGATAACACAACAACACTCACTGTAGGCTCCTTTAATAATAGATAACACAACAACACTCACTGTAGGCTCCTTTAATAATAGATAACACAACAACACTCACTGTAGACTCCTTTAATAATAGATAACACAACAACACTCACTGTAGACTCCTTTAATAATAGATAACACAACAACACTCACTGTACTCTTTTAATAATAGATAACACAACAACACTTCACTGTAGACTCCTTTAATAATAGATAACACAACAACACTCACTGTAGACTCCTTTAATAATAGATAACACAACAACAATCACTGTAGACTCCTTTAATAATAGATAACACAACAACACTCACTGGATACTCCTTTAATAATAGATAACACAACAACACTTCACTGTAGACTCCTTTAATAATAGATAACACAACAACACTCACTGTAGACTCCTTTAATAATTGATAACACAATAACACTCACTGTTGCTAGTCAAGGTTGCTTAGATAACTTCAGAAATTCTCCAACTGAAGGAAGAGGAGGAGAGAGCTGGGCAGTGGCAAACTGAAAGCACAGCAGGGAGAAGGGTAAGGTCAACAAATAGAGGTCAGACATAGAATGATAATTTTGAGGAAAGGAAAGGGAAAAGGCAATGGAAGAGATGAGGAGACTGGAGCCAAGGTGCTCAACATCACTCACTGTAGGCTCTTTCAATATCTTTAGAGATTCTCCAACTAAAGAGGAGAGTAGGAGAGAGCTGGGCAGTGGCAAAGAGCTGCTAGATCACAGAGCATGAGAGCTAGTAGATGAGCAAGAGTTCAGACCTCTGGCTTGGCCCTTTAGCTAGGACTGCTTACTTCCTGTCTAGCACTAATTAGGGCCGTGTGGTTTGCTCCCTCCCTCCCCACATATTGGCCGCCCACAAAACCATTGGAGAGAGTGTGATGGAGATCTAAATAAGGCTCACCTGTCACGCAATCAGTGTGCAGTGTGTGTATGCATGTGCTAAGATTCATGTGGGTCTAGCTGAGGTGTGGAGGGAAATGTTTGGCGTGTCAGATGTTGGGGGAAGCCATATCCCGGAGATTTTGTGACACCAGGCTGAGGTGGGCGCCGGGAGATTTGGACATGTGGGCATGTGCAATATTTAGTCATCATGTTGCCACACTGGCCAGTGTGTAAATAGGGTAGAAGGACCAGTAATAACTGACACTTGCTTGAACCAAGGACACAGTGTGTAAATAGGGTAGAAGGGCCAGTAATAAGTAACACTTCTTTTGTAAAGAACTGAGGGGACCTAGTTTACATGCGTGGGGATTTCTGTCAGGAGAGCATCATTCCCTCCCTCCCCACTCTTGTATGGCACTCTCTGTGTATGTGATGTGTGCGTGTGGATGTGGATGTGAGGTGTGTGTGTATGAGGTGTGTGTGTGTATGAGGGGTGTGTGTGTTTGAGGTGTGTGTGTGTATGAGGTGTGTGTGTGCATGAGGTGTGCGTGTGTATGAGGGGTGTGTGTGTATGAGGTGTGTGTGTGCATGAGGGGTGTGTGTGTATGAGGGGTGTGTGTGTATGAGGGGTGTGTGTGTATGAGGGGTGTGTGTGTATGAGGTGTGTGTGTGTATGAGGTGTGTGTGTATGAGGGGTGTGTGTGTATGAGGTGTGTGTGTATGAGGGGTGTGTGTGCATGAGGTGTGTGTGTATGAGGGGTGTGTGTGTATGAGGGGTGTGTGTGTATGAGGTGTGTGTGTATGAGGTGTGTGTGTGCATGAGGGGTGTGTGTATGAGGTGTGTGTGTGTATGAGGGGTGTGTGTGTATGAGGGGTGTGTGTGTATGAGGGGTGTGTGTGTATGAGGGGTGTGTGTGCATGAGGGGTGTGTTTATGAGGGGTGTGTGTGTATGAGGGGTGTGTGTGTATGAGGTGTGTGTGTGTATGACGTGTGTGTGTGTATGAGGTGTGTGTGCATGAGGGGTGTGTGCATGAGGGGTGTGTGCATGAGGGGTGTGTTTGTATGAGGTGTGTGTGTGCATGAGGTGTGTGTGTGTATGAGGGGTGTGTGTGCATGAGGGGTGTGTGTGTATGAGGGGTGGGTGTGTATGAGGGGTGTGTGTGTATGAGGGGTGTGTGTGTATGAGGTGTGTGTGTGTATGCGGGGTGTGTGTGCATGAGGGGTGTGTGTGTATGAGGGGTGTGTGTGCATGAGGGGTGTGTTTATGAGGGGTGTGTGTGTATGAGGTGTGTGTGTGTATGAGGTGTGTGCATGAGGGGTGTGTGCATGAGGGGTGTGTGCATGAGGGGTGTGTGTATGAGGTGTGTGTGTGCATGAGGGGTGTGTGTGCATGAGGTGTGTGTGTGTATGAGGTGTGTGTGTATGAGGGGTGTGTGTGTATGAGGGGTGTGTGTGTATGAGGTGTGTGTGTGTATGAGGTGTGTGTGTGTATGAGGTGTGTGTGTGTATGAGGTGTGTGTGTGTATGAGGTGTGTGTGTGTATGAGGTGTGTGTGTGTATGAGGGGTGTGTGTGTATGAGGGGTGTGTGTGTATGAGGTGTGTGTGTGTATGAGGGGTGTGTGTGCATGAGGGGTGTGTGTGTATGAGGTGTGTGTGTGCATGAGGTGTGTGTGTGTATGAGGGGTGTGTGTGTGTATGAGGGGTGTGTGTGTATGAGGTGTGTGTGTGTATGAGGGGTGTGTGTGCATGAGGGGTGTGTGTGCATGAGGTGTGTGTGTATGAGGTGTGTGTGTGTATGAGGGGTGTGTGTGTATGAGGGGTGTGTGTGTATGAGGTGTGTGTGTGTATGAGGTGTGTGTGTGTATGAGGTGTGTGTGTGTATGAGGGGTGTGTGTATGAGGTGTTTGTGTGCATGAGGGATGTGTGCATGAGGTGTGTGTGTGTATGAGGGGTGTGTGTGTATGAGGGGTGTGTGTGTATGAGGTGTGTGTGTGTATGAGGGGTGTGTGTGCATGAGGGGTGTGTGTGTATGAGGTGTGTGTGTGCATGAGGTGTGTGTGTGTATGAGGGGTGTGTGTGTGTATGAGGGGTGTGTGTGTATGAGGTGTGTGTGTGTATGAGGGGTGTGTGTGCATGAGGGGTGTGTGTGCATGAGGTGTGTGTGTATGAGGTGTGTGTGTGTATGAGGTGTGTGTGTGTATGAGGTGTGTGTGTGTATGAGGTGTGTGTGTGTATGAGGTGTGTGTGTGTATGAGGTGTGTGTGTGTATGAGGGTGTGTGTGTATGAGGTGTGTGTGTGCATGAGGGGTGTGTGTGTATGAGGTGTGTGTGTGCATGAGGTGTGTGTGTGTATGAGGTGTGTGTGTGTATGAGGGGTGTGTGTGCATGAGGGGTGTGTGTGTATGAGGGGTGTGTGTGTATGAGGGGTGTGTGTGCATGAGGGGTGTGTGTGTATGAGGTGTGTGTGTGTATGAGGTGTGTGTGTGTATGAGGTGTGTGTGTGTATGAGGTGTGTGTGTGTATGAGGTGTGTGTGTGTATGAGGGGTGTGTGTGTATGAGGGTGTGTGTGTATGAGGTGTTTGTGTGCATGAGGGGTGTGTGTATGAGGTGTGTGTGTATGAGGGGTGTGTGTGTATGAGGTGTGTGTGTATGAAGGGTGTGTGTGTATGAGGGTGTGTGTGTATGAGGTGTTTGTGTGCATGAGGTGTGTGTGTGTATGAGGTGTGTGTGTATGAGGTGTGTGTGTGTATGAGGTGTGTGTGTGCATGAGGGATGTGTGTGTATGAGGTGTGTGTGTGCATGAGGGATGTGTGTGTATGAGGGGTGTGTGTGTATGAGGTGTGTGTGTGTACGAGGGGTGTGTGTGCATGAGGGGTGTGTGTGTATGAGGTGTGTGTGTGTATGAGGGGTGTGTGTGTATGAGGGGTGTGTGTGTATGAGGGGTGTGTGTGTATGAGGTGTGTGTGTGTATGAGGTGTGTGTGTGTATGAGGTGTGTGTGTGTAGGAGGTGTGTGTGTGCATGAGGGGTGTGTGTGTATGAGGGGTGTGTGTGTATGAGGGGTGTGTGTGTATGAGGTGTGTGTGTGTATGAGGGGTGTGTGTGTATGAGGGGTGTGTGTGCATGAGGGGTGTGTGTGTATGAGGTGTTTGTGTGCATGAGGGGTGTGTTTGTATGAGGGGTGTGTGTGCATGAGGGATGTGTGTGCATGAGGGGTGTGTGTGTATGAGGTGTTTGTGTGTATGAGGGATGTGTGTGCATGAGGGGTGTGTGTGTATGAGGTGTTTGTGTGCATGAGAGGGGTGTGTGTGTACGTAGACGAGGTGTGTAAAGGTCAAAGTTCTTCCTGTTATAAAGGTGTGTCCACTCTTCACAGACCATACTTTAGTGCACGCTGTCATCTCATGGGCCAGCACCTTTCCCTCTGAACCACTGTAAAGTAGTGCAGTTGAGAGGTCAGAGGTCCTACTCCGCGAGATGACCTCTCTTAGAGCAGTAAGTCAGAGTTAATAGGAGACGTGTATGTAGTTCTGCGGTTGGGGGGAGGGGCAGACCAAGGGGGCGTGTTTGTCGTTGTTGCTGGTGCACTCACAGCTATCAAATTTACAATGTGAGAAAGTACTTTCTGTGGGAGCTTCTAGTTTCTGTGGCAACATTACAGCAGTAACGGAACATCAAGTTCACAACCAATCTGCACTCTGCCTGTCACCTCCTCCACCACACACACACACACACACATACATAGTGCTGGAGGAGGTGTCTTAGGTCAGGGCACTGATGCCGGATGTCCTGGTGTTTCCTGTGAGGATCTTGAGAGACTCCTCCCTCTCCTTCCTGGCCGCCTTTGTCTCCAACCCTGGCTCTTGAAGTGAGTGTTGATGTTGCAAGAAGTCACACTATGTGTAGCTGGACATGAAGCTATTCTAATTATGCCCTAGCCCTAGCCCTCACTAGAAGATTATTCACTAGACACACCCATCATGCCATCACTAGAAGATTATTCACTAGACACACCCATCATGCCATCACTAGAAGATTATTCACTAGACACACCCACCATGCCATCACTAGAAGATTATTCACTAAATACACCCACCATGCCATCACTAGATGATTATTCACAAGACACACCCACCATGCCATCACTAGATGATTATTCACTAGACACACCCATCATGCCCTCACTGGAATATTATTCACTAGACACACCCATCATGCCCTCACTAGAAGATTATTCACTAGACACACCCACCATGCCATCACTAGAAGATTATTCACTAGACACACCCACCATGCCCTCACTAGAAGATTATTCACTAGACACACCCATCATGCCATCAGCCCTTACTAGAAGATTATTCACTAGACCCACCCAACCATCATGACTTCACTAGAAGATTATTCACTAGACACACCCACCAAGCCCTCACTAGAAGATTATTCACTAGACCCACCCAACCATCATGACTTCACTAGAAGATTATTCACTAGACACACCCATCATGCCATCATGCCCTTACTAGAAGATTATTCACTAGACACACCCACCATGCCCTCACTAGAAGATTATTCACTAGACACACCCACCAAGCCCTCACTAGAAGATTATTCACTAGAAGATTATTCACTAGACACACCCATCATGCCCTTACTAGAAGATTATTCACTAGACACACCCACCATGCCCTCACTAGAAGATTATTCACTAGACATACCCACCATGCCCTCAGTAGAAGATTATTCACTAGATACACCCATCATGCCATCACTGGAAGATTATTCACTAGACACACCCATCATACCCTCACTAGAAGATTATTCACTAGAAATACCCATCATGCCCTCACTGGAAGATTATTCACTAGACACACCCATCATGCCCTCACTAGAAGATTATTTACTAGACACACCAACAATGCCCTCACTAGAAGATTATTCACTAGACACACCCATCATGCCCTCACTAGAAGATTATTCACTAGACACATCCATCATGCCCTCACTAGAAGATTATTCACTAGACACACCCATCGTGCCCTCACTAGAAGATTATTCACTAGACACACCCATCATGCCCTCACTGGAAGATTATTCACTAGACACATCCATCATGCCCTCACTAGAAGATTATTCACTAGACACACCCATCATGCCCTCACTGGAAGATTATTCACTAGACACACCCACCATGACCTCAATAGAAGATTATTTACTAGACACACCAACAATGCCCTCACTAGAAGATTATTCACTAGACACATCCATCATGCCCTCAGTAGAAGATTATTCACTAGACACATCCATCATGCCCTCACTAGAAGATTATTCACTAGACACACCCATCATGCCCTCACTAGAAGATTATTCACTAGACACACCCATCATGCCCTCACTGGAAGATTATTCACTAGACACACCCACAATTCCCTCACTAGAAGATTATTCACTAGACACACCCATCATGCCCTCACTAGAAGATTATTAAAGTTCTAGACACACCCACCATGCACTCACTAGAAGATTATTCACTAGACACACCCATCATGCCATCACTAGAAGATTATTCACTAGACACACCCATCATGCCCTCACTAGAAGATTATTCACTAGACACATCCATCATGCCCTCACTGGAAGATTATTCACTAGACACACCCATCATGCACTCACTAGAAGATTATTCACTAGACGCACCCACCATGCCCTCACTGGAAGATTATTCACTAGACACACCCACCATGCCATCACTAGAAGATTATTCACTAGACACACCCACCATGCCCTCACTAGAAGATTATTCACTAGACACACCCATCATGCCATCAGCCCTTACTAGAAGATTATTCACTAGACCCACCCAACCATCATGACTTCACTAGAAGATTATTCACTAGACACACCCACCAAGCCCTCACTAGAAGATTATTCACTAGACCCACCCAACCATCATGACTTCACTAGAAGATTATTCACTAGACACACCCATCATGCCATCATGCCCTTACTAGAAGATTATTCACTAGACACACCCACCATGCCCTCACTAGAAGATTATTCACTAGAAGATTATTCACTAGACACACCCATCATGCCCTTACTAGAAGATTATTCACTAGACACACCCACCATGCCCTCACTAGAAGATTATTCACTAGACATACCCACCATGCCCTCAGTAGAAGATTATTCACTAGATACACCCATCATGCCATCACTGGAAGATTATTCACTAGACACACCCATCATACCCTCACTAGAAGATTATTCACTAGAAATACCCATCATGCCCTCACTGGAAGATTATTCACTAGACACACCCATCATGCCCTCACTAGAAGATTATTTACTAGACACACCAACAATGCCCTCACTAGAAGATTATTCACTAGACACACCCATCATGCCCTCACTAGAAGATTATTCACTAGACACATCCATCATGCCCTCACTAGAAGATTATTCACTAGACACACCCATCGTGCCCTCACTAGAAGATTATTCACTAGACACACCCATCATGCCCTCACTGGAAGATTATTCACTAGACACATCCATCATGCCCTCACTAGAAGATTATTCACTAGACACACCCATCATGCCCTCACTGGAAGATTATTCACTAGACACACCCACGATGCCCTCAATAGAAGATTATTTACTAGACACACCAACAATGCCCTCACTAGAAGATTATTCACTAGACACACCCATCATGCCCTCAGTAGAAGATTATTCACTAGACACATCCATCATGCCCTCACTAGAAGATTATTCACTAGACACACCCATCATGCCCTCACTAGAAGATTATTCACTAGACACACCCATCATGCCCTCACTGGAAGATTATTCACTAGACACACCCACAATTCCCTCACTAGAAGATTATTCACTAGACACACCCATCATGCCCTCACTAGAAGATTATTAAAGTTCTAGACACACCCACCATGCACTCACTAGAAGATTATTCACTAGACACACCCATCATGCCATCACTAGAAGATTATTCACTAGACACACCCATCATGCCCTCACTAGAAGATTATTCACTAGACACATCCATCATGCCCTCACTGGAAGATTATTCACTAGACACACCCATCATGCACTCACTAGAAGATTATTCACTAGACGCACCCACCATGCCCTCACTGGAAGATTATTCACTAGACACACCCATCATGCACTCACTAGAAGATTATTCACTAGACACACCCATCATGCCCTCACTAGAAGATTATTCACTAGACACACCAAACATGCCCTCACTAGAAGATTATTCACTAGACACACTCATCATGCCCTCACTAGAACATTATTAACTAGAAATACCCATAATACCCTCACTAGAAGATTATTCACCATCATGCCCTCACTAGAATATTATTCACTAGACACACACACCATGCACTCACTAGAAGATTATTCACTAAACACATCCATCATGCCATCACTAGAAGATTATTCACTAGACACACCCATCATGTCCTCACTAGAAGATTATTCACTAGACACACCCATCATGCCCTCACTGGAAGATTATTCACAAGACACACCCACCATGCCATCCTAGATGATTATTCACTAGACACACCCATCATGTCCTCACTAGAAGTTTATTCACTAGACACACCCATCATGCCCTCACTGGAATATTATTCACTAGACACACCCATCATGCCCTCACTAGAAGATTATTCACTAGACACACCCACCATGCCCTCACTAGAAGATTATAATAGAAGATTATTCACTAGACCACCCATCATGACTTCACTAGAAGATTATTCACTAGACACACCATCACTAGAAGATTATTCACTAGACACACCCACCATGCCCTCACTAGAAGATTATTCACTAGACACACCCATCATGCCATCATGCCCTTACTAGAAGATTATTCACTAGACACACCTACCATGCCCTGACTAGAAGATTATTCACTAGATACACCCATCATGCCATCACTTCACTAGACACACCCATCATGCCCTCAGTAGAAGATTATTCACTAGAAATACCCATCATGCCCTCACTAGAAGATTATTCACTAGACACATCCATCATGCCCTCACTAGAAGATTATTCACTAGACACACCCATCATGCCCTCACTAGAAGATTATTCACTAGACACTATTCACTAGACACATCCATCATGCCCTCACTAGAAGATTATTCACTAGACACACCCATCATGCCCTCACTAGAAGATTATTCACTAGACACACCCATCATGCCCTCACTGGAAGATTATTCACTAGACACACCCACAATTCCCTCACTAGAAGATTATTCACTAGACACACCCATCATGCCCTCACTAGAAGATTATTAACTAGACACACCCACCATGCACTCACTAGAAGATTATTCACTAGACACACCCATCATGCCATCACTAGAAGATTATTCACTAGACACACCCATCATGCCCTCACTAGAAGATTATTCACTAGACACATCCATCATGCCCTCACTAGAAGATTATTCACTAGACACACCCATCATGCCCTCACTAGAAGATTATTCACTAGACACACCCATCATGCCCTCACTGGAAGATTATTCACTAGACACACCCACAATTCCCTCACTAGAAGATTATTCACTAGACACACCCATCATGCCCTCACTAGAAGATTATTAACTAGACACACCCACCATGCACTCACTAGAAGATTATTCACTAGACACACCCATGATGCCATCACTAGAAGATTATTCACTAGACACACCCATCATGCCCTCACTAGAAGATTATTCACTAGACACATCCATCATGCCCTCACTAGACGATTATTCACTAGACACACCCATCATGCCCTCACTAGAAGATTATTAACTAGACACACCCACCATGCACTCACTAGAAGATTATTCACTAGACACACCCATCATGCCCTCACTAGAAGATTATTCACTAGACACACCCAACATGCCCTCACTAGAAGATTATTCAGCATCATGCCCTCACTAGAATATTATTCACTAGACACTCACACCATGCACTCACTAGAAGATTATTCACTAAACACATCCATCATGCCATCACTAGAAGATTATTCACTAGACACACCCATCATGTCCTCACTAGAAGATTATTCACTAGACACACCCATCATGCCCTCACTGGAAGATTATTCACAAGACACACCCACCATGCCATCACTAGATGATTATTCACTAGACACACCCATCATGTCCTCACTAGAAGTTTATTCACTAGACACACCCATCATGCCCTCACTGGAATATTATTCACTAGACACACCCATCATGACTTCACTAGAAGATTATTCACTAGACACACCATCACTAGAAGATTATTCACTAGACACACCCACCATGCCCTCACTAGAAGATTATTCACTAGGCACACCCAACCATCATGATTTCACTAGAAGATTATTCACTAGACACACCCACCATGCCCTCACTAGAAGATTATTCACTAGACACACCCATCATGCCATCATGCCCTTACTAGAAGATTATTCACTAGACACACCTACCATGCCCTGACTAGAAGATTATTCACTAGATACACCCATCATGCCATCACTTCACTAGACACACCCATCATGCCCTCACTAGAAGATTATTCACTAGAAATACCCATCATGCCCTCACTAGAAGATTATTCACTAGACACATCCATTATGCCCTCACTAGAAGATTATTTACTAGACACACCAACAATGCCCTCACTAGAAGATTATTCACTAGACACACCCATCATGCCCTCACTAGAAGATTATTCACTAGACACATCCATCATGCCCTCACTAGAAGATTATTCACTAGACACACCCATCATGCCCTCACTAGAAGATTATTCACTAGACACGCCCATCATGCCCTCACTGGAAGATTATTCACTAGACACACCCACAATTCCCTCACTAGAAGATTATTCACTAGACACACCCATCATGCCCTCACTAGAAGATTATTAACTAGACACACCCATCATGCCCTCACTAGAAGATTATTCACTAGACACACCCATCATGCCCTCACTGGAAGATTATTCACTAGACACACCCATCATGCACTCACTAGAAGATTATTCACTAGACGCACCCACCATGCCCTCACTAGAAGATTATTCACTAGACACACCCAACATGCCCTCACTAGACACACCCAACATGCCCTCACTAGAAGATTATTCACTAGACACACTCACCATGCACTCACTAGAACTAGACACACCCATCATGCCATCACTAGAAGATTATTCACTAGACACACCCATCATGCCCTCACTAGAAGATTATTCACTAGACACATCCATCATGCTCTCACTAGAAGATTATTCACTAGACACACCCATCATGCCCTCACTGGAAGATTATTCACTAGACACACCCATCATGCACTCACTAGAAGATTATTCACTAGACGCACCCACCATGCCCTCACTAGAAGATTATTCACTAGACACACCCAACATGCCCTCACTAGAAGATTATTCACTAGACACACCCATCATGCCCTCACTGGAGGATTATTCACTAGACACACCCATCATGTCCTCACTAGAAGATTATTCACTAGACACACCCATCATGCCTTCACTAGAAGATTATTCACTAGACGCACCCACCATGCCCTCACTAGAAGATTATTCACTAGACACACCCACCATGCCCTCACTAGAAGATTATTCACTAGACACACCCATCATGCCCTCACTGGAGGATTATTCACTAGACACACCCATCATGCCTTCACTGGAGGATTATTCACTAGACACACCCATCATGTCCTCACTAGAAGATTATTCACTAGACACACCCATCATGCCTTCACTAGAAGATTATTCACTAGACACACCCACCATGCCCTCACTAGAAGATTATTCACTAGACACACCCATCATGCCCTCACTAGAACATTATTAACTAGAAATACCCATAATGCCCTCACTAGAAGATTATTCACTACACACACCCATCATGCCCTCACTAGAAGATTATTCACTAGACACACCCATCATGCCCTCACTAGAATATTATTCACTAGACACACACCATGCACTCACTAGAAGATTATTCACTAAACACACCCATCATGCCCTCACTAGAATATTATTCACTAGACACACCCATCATGTCCTCACTAGAAGATTATTCACTAGACACACCCATCATGCCTTCACTAGAAGATTATTCACTAGACACACCCACCATGCCCTCACTAGAAGATTATTCACTAGACACACCCACCATGCCGTCACTAGAAGATTATACACTAGACACACCTCCACACATCAACAAGCATCTGAGCTCCCCACATGGAGCACACCATGCTCACGCATGCTTAACCCTCTCACCAGAGGATTGCCAGGAGAATTGTTGGAAATTGACACAGCTAGTTAAAAATTAATATAAAATCAGGAATGCAATAGTCCCTAGCAACCATATATTATGGGATAGCATTATTGTTGATAAACATGTGGTAATTTTCGTGAAAACACAAGTTGAAACACAAGCTGACCACAAATTATGAATATGATTATGGTATTTAATCAATATAAGAACATTGATTATGATGCTGAATATAATTTTTGCTGAATATCATTTTTGCCTAAATATTTTCTGTTGTATTTCAAACAGTCAGGATGTTGTAACCACATGCTGACCACAGCCAATGAATATGATAGCCAATGAATATGATTATGTGTATTTATAAACGATAGCTTCTAACGTTTTCTAACGTTTTTTACATAAATATTTTTCTATTACTTGAAACAATGTGGTCAAATGCTTGTGCAGACATTCTGACCACAGCATATGAATATGGTTATGCTTGTTTATCAACATAAAATGTAGTTTATGATGATAAATGTAATGATTACATTTTTATTTATAATACTCAGGTCAAGATTATGTGACCACATGCTGAACACAACTATGAATATTATTATGCTTATTTATCAATACAACAGATCCCAGTTGAACAGGGACCTGAGATACAAAGCAGGATAGCAACCCAGTGAGCATCATACTCCAAGAGATATTTTAGGTGTATATATATGACACACTGTATAATGGATTCGGCTGGATAATGTTATTGAGAATGAACATAATTCAAGAACTTATAGCATCTCTTGTTACCATCGAGCACCACGAGGAGGTATGGCTAGATTGCCCGACACACAACACACACATAAATCATATCACAACAACAACAAAATGAAAAAAATCACACTACACATTGGATGCGGACAAGCATGTTGCTGCAACATGATGCCCTATCAACGTGCGACAAACAATGTGTAGACCAAAAATAAGACAACAAATATAACACATACAACACACACAATTCACACTACACATTGTGTGCGGACAAACATGTTGCTGCAACATGATCCCCTTTCAACGTGCGACATACAATGTGTAGACAAAAAATTAGACAACAAATATAATACGATATGGACTCTGCCTAGTTGACTCTTCCTTTCTCCAAATTCCAACAGGATTTCAAAGAGGAGTAATAGTTGATGGGGTGGTTTAAGGGGTAGATGAGGAAGCTACAACAGAACTGGGAGAGGAAGCAACAAAACTAGCAACAGAACAAGACTTAGTTGTTCTGGCAGAGGTAGCAGATATTCTAGGCATAAGTCTGTGTCGAGCATTACAAGGTGCAGCCTTGCAGGTTGTCCAGTGGGGGCAGAACAAATGATTGGTTAAGCAGATCCCGTACGACAAGAGCGCCTTGCATGCAAAACCCCACCTGATTTAGTTTGGGAAGTGCTAGGTGTAGAGCTATGCAATTTAGATATGCTAGCAGTTACACTTACATGACCAGATGCATGAGATGGAGTTATGACAGTTCCTGGAGTGTGAGAGGGAGTTATGACAGTTCCTGGACCTGGAGGAGGAGCTGTGAGAGTTGCTTGAGAGGAGGTTGCATGAGTAGCTGGTGAGGGAGTGGCAACAAGAAGCAACAGGGATGTTTCTTCAGCACCATAATCCATCACCAATTCTGTCAAAATGAAAAATATTCAGAGTAAGATTTCAACAAATACTAGTAGCTATAAAGCTAGCAGCAGTAAAAAAATACTGGGCAATACCTGGGTCAAAGCTATAGAAGATTATTGTGTACCACCTTATTTACCGCCTTTTACTAGCGATGCTCTTTGGACATTTTGCAGACTATACGAGAGCTAGATAACCTTTACAAACCTGAGAAGCCTTCTGGATCGAACCCTTCCTCGACATAGAGCAGGTCATCACTCCCAGCTTGAGCGCTACGTTCATTTTCACGTTGTCCAACAACTTCGACTGCTGTGGCCAAGTTTTCCACAGCTCCACGGTCACAAGAGGGTACGCCCAGGTAGGCATAGATGCCATCGTCCTCATCTTCACTTGACTCATCCTCAGAGGAGTCTAAGTTACCGCCTGTCGCTAGAGAAATGACTTCACCAAGACTAAGTCTTCGATCCATTTTTATAATCTTCAAAACCAAAAAAACTGGCGTGTTTCAAGATTTCTTTTCATTAGTTACCCGGAAGTGATGTAGTTAATATTTGTCAGGTAAATAGAGCTTGAATAGCACTATTTTAGGATATAAAACGTATGGCTTATAAACGTTCAGAAGTATTTCTTTTCGATTTATGAAAGTCAGACCGCCATTTGGTGGCAACGCCGGTGAGTGGGTTAATGATTCCATGCTGGAGCTGAGTCAGGTGAGGTGGACATCTTACAAGTTTGTGAAGTACTAGCATACCTTACCTCAGCATAAAGGATGTACTAATTAGGTAATATTAGTGTAGACCCATCCACCACATGTTCTATGAGGCTGGCCTAGTGTGGACTCCCACACAACACTCCTGCAGCTGTTCCGACAGCCCCAGGAACTGCCCAGGCACTAACAAGGAGGTGGACCATAGCTCTATGGAGACACACACTGGAACACCACACTGAGTGGAGGCAGGTTAAAGTATGTGGCCATAGCTCTATGGGGACACACTGGACCAACACCACACTGGGTTGAGGAAGGTTGACATAGCTCTATGGGGACACACTGGACCAACACCACACTGGGTTGAGGAAGGTTGAAGTATATAGGTGGCCATAGCTCTATGGGGACACACACTGGACCAACATCACACTGGGTGGAGGCAGGTTGAAGTAGGTGGCAATAGCTCTATGGGGACACACACTGGACCAACACCACACTGGGTTGAAGTAGGTGGCCATAGTTCTATGGGGACACACACTGGACCAACATCACACTGGGTGGAGGCAGGTTGAAGTAGGTGACCATAGTTCTATGGGGACACACACTGGACCAACACCACACTGGGTGGAGGCAGGTTGAAGTAGGTGGCCATAGCTCTATGGGGACACACACTGGACCAACACCACTGGATTAAAAATCTAAAAACATTAAATGCAGTGTATCATGCTCTTCACACTTGACCTCAAATTTCAGAGGGCAGGGGGAAATTTTGCATTATCTAGTTGCTTAGCAACCCACTGCTATCATCAACCTGCAGGTTACTAATGACATGTTAAATTCCCACACCCACTGATTCTGTATATACAATACATGTAGGAGTATGTTTGTGGAGGCCACCACATGTCTCTGTGGAGTGACAGAATGGTGGAAGCAAAGACATGTCCTGGTGAGAGCCATCCCTACTCTCCTTGAAGAAGTGTTTTCTCAAGTCACTACTAGTCTTAGTTAATCAAGAATGGAGGACATACTTGGCAGGAACCTTCCATTGTGATTGTGGGCACTACAAATGGTAGAGATCTGAGGTCACCTCATAAAGGATGTGGCAATTGCTCAATTACAAATAGTCCCACCCACATACATGCTGTTCCCACAGCCTAGGGCTGCACTTAGAGTGGGCAGACATGTGGTCTGGTGCATGGCCAGGCAGTTCTCTGTCCTGTGTGAGGAGTGTGGAGGTCTAGTGAAACTCTGTGCCCTGTGTGAGGAGTGTGGAGGTCTAGTGAAACTATATGCCGTGTGTGAGGAGTGTGGAGGTCTAGTGAAACTCTGTGCCCTGTGAGAGGAGTGTGGAGGTCTAGTGAAACTCTGTGCCCTGTGTGAGGAGTGTGGAGGTCTAGTGAAACTCTGTGCCCTGTGTGAGGAGTGTGGAGGTCTATGAAACTCTGTGCCCTGTATGAGGTGTGTGGAGGTCTAGTAAAACTCTGTGCGGAGTGTGGAGGTCTAGTCAAACTCTGTACCCTGTGTGAGGAGTGTGGAGGTCTAGTACACAGTAGGTCATAACCATCTAAAACTAGCATCACATCATGATGATGTCACATGGTAATGCTGTAACTTTCCTAATCCTAGCCATTCACCTGCAACTCTAGCCATGGCCAAAGCCTAGTCATTGTCCAAGCACTAAGCCTTGTCATTGCCCAAGCCCTAACCCTAGTCATTGTCCAGGCCCTAACCCTAGTCATTGTCCAAGCTCTGACCCTAGACATTGTCCAAGCCCCAAGCTCTGACCCTAGTCATTGTCCAAGCCCTAATCCTAGTCATTGTCCAGGCCCTAACCCTAGTCATTGTCCAAGCCCTAAGCCTAGTCATTATCCAAGCCCCAAGCCCTGACCCTAGTCATTGTCCAAGCCCTAATCCTAGTCATTGTCCAGGCCCTAACCCTAGTCACTGTCCAAGCCCTAACCCTAGTCATTGTCCAAGCCCTAACCCTAGTCATTGTCCAAGCCCTAACTCTAGTCATTGTCCAAGCCCTAATCCTATTCATTGTCCAGGCCATTACCCTAGTCATTGTCCAAGCCCCAAGCCCTAACCCTAGTCATTGTCCAAGCCCTAACCCTAGTCATTGTCCAAGCTCTGACCCTAGTCATTGTCCAAGCCCTAACCCTAGTCATTGTCCAAGCCCTAACCCTAGTCATTGTCCAAGCCCTAACCCTAGTCATTGTCCTGTCCAAGCCCTAACCCTAGTCATTGTCCAAGCCCTAACCCTAGTCATTGTCCTGTCCAAGCCCTAACCCTAGTCATTATCCAAGCCCTAACCCTAGTCATTGTCCTGTCCAAGCCCTAACCCTAGTCATTGTCCAAGCCCTAACCCTAGTCATTGTCCAAGCCCTAACCCTAGTCATTGTCCAAGCCCTAACCTAGTCATTGTCCAAGCCCTAACCCTAGTCATTGTCCAAGCACTAACCCTAGTCATTGTCCTGTCCAAGCCCTAACCCTAGTCATTGTCCAAGTCCTAACCCTAGTCATTGTCCAAGCCCTAACCCTAGTCATTGTCCTGTCCAAGCCCTAACCCTAGTCATTGTCCTGTCCAAGCCCTAACCCTAGTCATTGTCCAAGCCCTAACCCTAGTCATTGTCCAAGCCCTAACCCTAGTCATTGTCCAAGCCCTAACCTAGTCATTGTCCAAGCCCTAACCCTAGTCATTGTCCAAGCACTAACCCTAGTCATTGTCCTGTCCAAGCCCTAACCCTAGTCATTGTCCAGGCTGTAACCATAGTCACTGTCCAAGCCCTAACCCTAGTCACCAGGTGGAGTAGACAATTCTTTTTTTAATCCTTAAAAATATATTCTAATCTTTGTCCTTCACCATTCTCTACCTTCACTATTATAATAACTGCATTTCAAGCTTCAGCTCATTATTGTCAACCATTCTTGAGTTACGATACTTTTTAGCCGCCTACTTCATTGCATACCTCTCCAGAAATGAATAAGTGGGATAGTACCAAACTGTTAAACAATGTGGTTAAGACTTTGGACCTCATATATTCTGCATACTTCAGTGTATGGACTTGATATATAGCTCAAAAGATAGGTCTCTCTGTGTGCTCTCTCTTGTTACTAAAAACTGTTGCATAGGTATAGCACCATAGATTCTGCACACTTCGCTGTATGGAATTGATATATAGCTCTAAAGATAGGTCTCTCTGTGTGCTAAACTGTTGCATGTACAAGCACCCCCAAGGCCGTATTATCCATAAGGCTGACTAGGCTGAAGCCTAGGGGCCCACCAAGAGCAGGGGCCCACCATAAACAGGGGCCCATGCGAAACATTTTTCCTTTTAGTGTTAAATGTTAACACTATGGATACGGTAAACGCTCCCTGCGCATCACTGAAAATAATTTATAAAGCAGACCGTACCCGTTAATTGAAAAGTAAACGTGAGATTGGTACGCCAGAGACCTAGGGTGTGCTTATCGGTGGGCAATATTTAGTGTCCGAAGAACTGGCGGCTTGATGGATGAGTTCTAGGTGCTACTCCTCTCTAGGATTACTTACTGGTACTCCATTACTCAAATCTCAAAATGTTTTCATCAAGTATATGAGCTGATAATCATTAAAAAAAGTAAAGCAAAGAACTCTTCCAAGGCGAGGAACTAACTTTACTTCAGCTAACCTAGTAGCTTCTTTTATGACTGTTAGATCAAGCTAAATAGTAAATAGTTTAGCTAGCGCATCTAAATAGTGTAGGAATAGTAAATAATTTAGCTAGCGTAGCTAAATAGCTAGCTAACGAGCTAGCGCTTCATGAAGCTAGCTAGCTAACGGGGCCAAGTAGCTAACAGCTAGCGCACCCATATATTAAATAGCTATCTAGCTTAGCTAAATAGCCTTTTCTTTCCTGAGAACACTGTGCTGTTTTTGTTATATAGTCCTTGCTCACATTCAGCTCACGTTCAGTTGTTTACTTATTAATATATTTTACATATAGGATTGCAGCAACATCTGTCATGTAATCATAACCATGAAACTAGGATGAAGGTATACTTATATAGATTCAGTTTTATACGTCCTCTGTGAGTGGTAGGTCTGGAAGCTGACGGCTAGCCACGGAGTGGGTGTGTTAGGCAGGTATATCTAGACAGGGTGAGGTGTCTGGTGCCATCCTGCCATTGCAGAAAGCACAGTCATACCTCTGACTTCCTCACACTTGGTAATGGTCTCCCTTGCAATTCAGCCTGTTGGGGTACTTCTCAGCCAGGTTGGGCCCACTTCGGCAACCTATGCTCAGCATGTGCATTGGTCCTGCCAATGGTAAACTTTAGCATTGAAATTAGCACCAGTGGCTAGAGGAGCTCTCCCATCAAAACATAAGTAGGTGGTCAAGCACTTGGGCAAGCCACTCTACAATATACTGTATATCTACAGTGAAGTGTGTGCAATCTAGGAGCTGGCAAGTCATAACCACATTGTCATGTTTGTCAGTATATAATTTAGACCTCTCCCTCTTCACATGAACATAAGCATATAATCTGCTGGCCCCATCTGTAGTGTTTGTGCAGCTCTACCAGTCCCAGTGCTTATAACCACTCAAGACTTGATGCTGGCAAGCAGCTACTTAGCAAGAGGTGAGGGCTGGCTCCACTTCACATGGCAGCCTGCAGCTCCAATAGATGACCATGTAGGGCCAAACTAAACTGCCATCAGCAAGCACTCTACACTGGCTGCAGGTGGCACAGCAATCACTAGCACAGCATGAATGTGTGCAAAGATATGCACTATCAGGGGGGAAGATTGTATATATTTTTTAACTTGTGGTGGTTACAACTTTAGAGCTCCGTAGATTCTGCAAACTTCATGGTATGGACTTGATATATAGCTCAAAAGATAGGTCTCTCTGTCAGTGTGTGCTCTCTTTTGATACTAGTTTCATAGGTATAACTATAGGCAAGTTACTAGACACTAAAGTGGAGGGACCTCAAAAACTTGCATCCCAAAAACCTTGGCTAAGTGCAAAAAAAAATGACGAGTGGCTAGAGGAAGCACTAGAGCATGCAATCACTTTTTTCATTAGGCGTTAAAATTTTAGTAGGTGGTCAAGCTCACAGGTGGAAAATTGATTATGTTGAAAATCGTTGTAATCAATTTTCCACAAAAATGCCTAATGAAAAAGGTGATTGCATGCTCTAGGGCTTCCTCTAGCCACTCCTGCCAATTTCAATTCTTTGCACTAAGCAATCTGGAGTTATTCTGGACAAGGTTTTTGAGGTCCCTCCACTTTAGGGTCTGGTAACTTGCCTATAGTTATACCTATGAAACATATTTTAGTATCACAAGAGAGCACACAGAGGGACCTATCTTTTGAGCTATATATCAAGTCCATACCATGAAGTTTGCAGAATCTTCGGAGCTATAAAGTTGTAACCACAAGTTTAAAAAAAGTAAAAAATGCAATCGTCCCCCCCTTCATGGTGGCCCACGGTTTTCAGGGTGAGTGCCCCAATAGCTACTGCCCCATACAACCAGTGAACACACACACTTACACACACTCACACAAGAAGCTCATGATGGAGGATGCAGCCATTGATTCATGTCTCCTGTTCCACTGCTCAATGTTGCATAAGTCTTGCTAGTGTAGAGATGAGGTCATCATGATTTATAGGGCCTGGTGTGGATGTCTCCTCAAGCACACTGGAATGTGATATGTAACAATATACATAGTCAGTGGAGCCCACACACCCTCTACATATCTCTAACACACACACACACCACCTGGAGCATGGCCATTAGCACCCAATTAAAAAACTGACATGTCAGAGTAGCTTCCTCTAGTAATGAATACTACATGTATTTCAATTATCAAGCGCTTCCAAATTAGGAGCTACATAGACATTAGGTTTTGAGGGCCCCCAACTTTGACTGCCTGTAACTTTAGCATGGCTATACCTATGCAATAGTTCTTAGTTTAAGAGAGAGCACAGAGAGAGACCTATCTTTTGAGCTATATATGAAGTCCATACAGTGAAATATGCAGAATCTATGGAGCTGATTATCAAGAGAGAGCACACAGAGAGACCTATCTTTTGAGCTATATATCAAGTCCATACAGTGAAGTGTGCAGAATCTATGGAGCTATACCTATGCAACATTTTTATTTATCAAGTGACAGCACACAGAGAGACCTATCTTTTGAGCTATATATCAAGTCCATACAGTGAAGTGTGCAGAATCTATGGAGCTATAAAAATGCAACATGTTTTTGAGCTTTCTATCAAAGTCAAAGCCAAGCATGCAGAATCTGTTTAGCTCTAAAGTCCAAACCACAATATTCTAGAACACAAAATGGTATTGGCCCCAAATCTGAGTCACCTCATAAAGGATGTTGTAATAGCAACTGCACTGGCCCTAGCTGGCCCTAACACTAGCAAATGCTCACGTGTGTAGCAGATCTGCACATCAACTAGCACCTGAGCTCCCCACATGGAGCACACCATGCTCACGCATGCTCAATGATGCTCCATGTAGGAGGAGCTGAGTCAGGTGAGGCGGCCATCTTATAAGTGTGTGGATTACTAACCTAAGCATAAAGGATGTGCTAATTAGGTAATATTAGTGTAGACCCACCACTAAGGATGCCAACTACTCTAGTAAACTACATGTTCTATGAGGCTGGCCTAGTGTGGCCTCCCAGACAACACTCCAGCAGCAGTTCCTACAGCCCTAGGCACTGCCCTGGCACTAACAAGAAGGTGGAGCATAACTCTATGGGGACCCACACTGGACCAACACCACACTGGGTGGAGCCAGGTTGAAGTAGGTGGCCATAGCTCTATGGGGACCAATACTGGACCAACACCACACAGTCCACACTGGGTGGAGGCAGGTTGAAATAGGTGGCCATAGCTCTATGGGGCACACACTGGACCAACACCACACTGGGTGGAGCCAGGTTGAAGTAGGTGGCCATAGCTCTATGGGGACACACACTGGACCAACACCACACCAGGTTGAAATAGGTGGCCATAGGCACACACTGGACCAACACCACACTGGGTGGAGCCAGGTTGAAGTAGGTGGCCATAGTTCTATGGGGACACACACTGGACCAACACCACACTGGGTGGAGGCAGGTTGAAGTAGGTGGCCATAGCTCTATGGGGACAACACTGGACCAACACCACTGGATTAAAAATCTAAAAACATTAAATGCAGTGTATCATGCTCTTCACACTTGACCTCAAATTTCAGAGGGCAAGGGGAAATTCTGCATTATCTAGTTGCTTAGCAACCCACTGCTATCATCAACCTGCAGGTTACTAATGAGATGTGAAATTCCTTAAATATTGCACACCCACTGATTCTGTATATACTATACATGTAGCAGGGGCGGCTCGGGCAATTTTGAGGCAGTCAGGCCAGGAAGTGGGTGTGGCTTTTACGGTCATATTCAAGAAGAAGAAGTTGTATAATTCTGTATATGAACACGTTTGTTGTTACATTTTACAGCAAAAAAGCAAAAAGAAGTGGTCTAAATACACCAACTACTTGTAGTCTACGTTCACCTTTACTTACAAAGTCATTGGCAACATCACACAAATTAATTTTGTCCGTGAGGTCTTTGTGCACGTGTAACACCATCAAGTTGTTCAATCTTTCCTGTAGCATGGTGGAACGCAGATATGACTTGACTCGACGCATGGCACTAAATGAACGTTCGCTAGTACTATTTGTAGCTGGCACCACTAATATAAGCTTAGCCAAAATAGTAACTTCATTCATCAAATCCTTTTCTCCTTGTGAAATATTCTGTAGATATGACAATATTTCAGAAATATTATTTTTTCCCTCAGGTATGGTGGAGCTGAGAATGCAGAGCTGGTGGCCAGATTGGTCTCATTGAGGTCATCCTTATATACTTCAAGCACACTCCTAAGTTCTTCCGAATAATCTTTCTTCAGGACTACTTTAACAAGAACAGTTTCCAAGCAAGAATAAATCTTATATCCAGGTTGATCAAACCTATCCTCTATTGCTTGCACCAAAAGATCCAGAGCTTCATAATATACCTGCCTGTACTTGTCTTTTGGACTGGGAGGATACTCGGATGGAGCACTCCTTTGTTCAAACCGTTTTGGAACTTTCCTTCTTCTTGGCAAGACAGGATCATTCACTTCGACATCGGATGCCAATGATTTCACCTTGTCCCAAAAATTATTGAAGCTTTCTTCATTTCTAATGCTCTGAAGTGTCCTCTTAGTTAGTTCAGCTATTAATTGGCCCTCAGCTGCCGAGTAATTCTTCTTTTGTAGAGTCCTACTTAAATTGTCAGAATGACGAAGTAGACTTTCACCCAGAACAAGACCAAAGAAGAACTCAAACAGCTGCATTTGAGCAGCAACACCCCCGATACGAGAGATCACTTCAGTATCATGAACCAAAGCAACTGCTTGATCCCAAACCTCCTGGAGAACAGAATAATTTCGAAGGATGCTCTGCATAGAGTCTGCCCGTACAGTCCACCTAGTAGGACACAACATACGTACACCTGGACTACCAGGGGCCATTTCATCCTTCAGCTTCTTGAAAAGGTTTTCTCTTCGTGGGGAAAATTTCACTAATTTGGTGATCTCATGAGTGGTTTCTAATGCCTTTTTCATCGTAGACGATTTCTTGAGGGTGTCAGACACTGATAAATTCAAACTATGACCGTAACAATGTGTAAAAAGCATTAGACTGTTCGGTCTGAATAAGATTGCCACTCCCCGTCTTATCCAACTCATATTACTTGTCCATCATAGCACTGACCCCTCACTTTCGTCAGTGAAATATTTAACCGAAGCAGTGTGTCCTTGATAACTGCAACTAGGGATTTAGCCTCTATAGTAGATACTTCATAGAGCCCAATAAATTCCTGCCCACGCCGCCCCTGTGTAGGAGTATGTTTGTGGGGGCCACCACATGTCTCTGTGGAGTGACAGAATGGTGGAAGCAAAGACATGTCCTGGTGAGAGCCATCTCCTCTCTTTAAAGAAGGGTAATCTCAAGTCAACACAAGATTTTAGGAATCAAGAATGGAGGATATACTTGCCCTAATCCCATTCACCTGTAACTCTAGCCATTGCCCTATCCCTAAGCCAATCTCTTGGCCCTGACACACCAAACCCTAACCCTAGTCATTATCCAGGCCCTAACCCTACTAGTCATTATCCAAGCCCTAACCCTAGTCATTGTCCAGGCCCTAACCCTAGTCATTATCCAAGCCCTAACCTTAGTCATTATCCAAGCCCTAACCCTAGTCATTGTCCAGGCACTAACCCTAGTCATTGTGCAAGCCCTAACCCTAGTCATTGTCCAAGCCCTAACCCTAGTCATTATCCAAGCCCTAACCTTAGTCAAGCCTTAACCCTAGTCATTGTCCAGGCCCTAACCCTAGTCATTGTCCAGGCCCTAACCCTAGTCATTGTTCAGGCCCTAACCCTAGTCATTGTCCAGGCCCTAACCCTAGTCATTGTCCAGGCCCTAACCCTAGTCATTATCCAAGCCAACCCAAAAATTGAAATTGGTACTAGTGGCTAGAGCCCTAGAGCATTCAATCACCTTTTTCATTAGGCTTTAAATTTTTTAAGTGGTCAAGCATGAGGGTGGAAATTTGATTAAGTTGAAAATCGTTTTAATCAATTTTCCACAAAAACGCCTAATGAAAAAGGTGATTGCATGCTCTAGGGCTTCTTCTAGCCACTCGTACCAATTCAATTTTTTGCACTTAGCAATCTGGAGTTATTCTGGACAAGGTTTTTGGGGATGCAGGTTTTTTAGGTCCCTCCACTTTAGGGTCTAGTAACTTGCCTATAGTTATACCTATGAAACATATTTTAGTATCACAAGGAGTACACAGAGGGACCTATCTTTTGAACTATGTATATATCAAGTCCATACCATGAAGTTTGCAGAATCTACAGAGCTCTAAACTTGTAACCACACGTTAAAAACAAAAGAAAAAAATGCAATCGTCCCCCACTTCATGGTGGCCCACAGCTTTCACGAGTACCCCAATAGCTACTGCCCCATACAACCAGTGAACACACACACTTACCAGGGTTTCATACAGGGGGGGCACCTGGGATGTCCCCCCCCCCCCCCCCCAGCCAGAGTTTCCCCCCCCCCCCCAGGATTTTTAAAAATTATGATGTCATAGTGCAACATTGACATTTTGCTAACATTATAGTCATTATAGTAATTTAGAAAACAGAATTTTATAAAGCAATACGACGATTTTTCTCCTTGAATATGTCCAGAATATGTCCAAAATTGCACTAAAATCAACTGAAGTCAGTTCAGGCCCTTCAATTGCGATTCGCATGAGCCTAGCATTCGCATGAGCCTAGCAAGGTTGATGTCACTTAGTCATTTCGAAGACATGTCTTCACAATCTTCATCCGACTAAAAGAACGTTCGACAGTAGCTGTTGCAATTGGAAGAGTTAGCAAAATATCCAGTAACTTGAAAATCTCTGGGAAGATCTCTTTGTATGCTCCTGAAAGCTCCATCTCTGTATTCATATCCTGTAGAATGGGTGGTTTACTTAGTTTCTTTTTCTCCATCATTTTCTTCTTCTCTTGTGCCAAGACTCTCTTAAAAACTCTCCACTCAGCAAAGATTTCTTCTCCATCCACGAGAGGTGGAGAAGTGAAGGTTTCACCATCAAACTCTACAGTTGCATAGAAGTTAACTAGAGTTTGCAATTGTGGATTGCCATACTTTAAGAAGAGCAGTATCTTCTGTTGGCATCGAAGCAGGGTCAAAGATCGATGAGGAGACAAGTAGCTCCACAGCTCCATCAGTGAAACGGCCATTTATATTGGAAACAAGTTTGTCAATATATGGAATAGCTGTTGAATTGCGGTACTCGCTCATTGATGTGGTAGCTGCACTGCCAGTACTCCTCCTGCATGTGACATGTCAACAGTTGTTTCCACCAGAGAACACCATTCTGCATCCTCATTCTTGAGGCATTTCAGCTCTGAAACGATGCTCTCAAGGATGATTGGCAACTTGCCTTGCTTTGCATAAAGCAATTGAGCTTAGCAAGCACGGATGATAGCAGAATGATAGTGGCCACTCCACTATAAGAGCCCAACACCAACGCTATGCCATATGCTTCTGCGTCACCACAATCTTCAGAGCGTGTGCAAAATAGTTATCAGAGCAGGAAGCTCCTTGCGAATGGCTCGCACACATCTCTCATGAGATAGCCATCTTGTTTGGCTTGGTTTGACTACTTTCAGCTCTGGAAAATTTAGGATTGACTGCACATTTTTCAGAGCTTCTGCTTTTTAGGGGGGAATAATAAAACAATTTCCACAAGCTGGCCATTGTGCCAAACATCTTTTACACGGTAGTAACAGACTCGGCTGCTTGCATGGAAGCAAGCTGCAACCTGTGGCAGGAGCAGTGGATGTAGAGAGCATGGGCTGCATGCACCCTCATCCTTCTTTGAACTCCACTTCTGCAACCAGAGAATGTTGCAGCACCGTCATACCCTTGTCCAACAAGTTTAGAGTAATCAAGATTCTTCTCACTGATGAAGGAAGTTAGAGCAGGTGTAATTTCTTCAGCATCAGTGGATTTGAGATGAAGAATCATCAAAAAGTGTTCCTCTGGGTGACCATCCACAAGCCACCGGAAACAAATCAATAGCTCCTCCTGTGTGGAAATATCTTGACTCTCATCTGCTAGAATTGAGAAGAACGGGCTGGATTTCAGGCTTTCTATCAGCTTTCTGTCAAGCCATGTGTCAATGGCTTCAATCAGTGACGTAGTGCTGAACTTGGAGGTATACTGGGCATTAGATGGGTCTTCATTGAAATGTTGCTCAAGTAATTTATCCCCATTGGCAACTAGGAGCTGGATCAAATATGGATAAACACTCATATGAGGAATTCTATTCTTGACCAGAAAGTAGACTGCTCTAAACAGATTGAGTAACACACACTGATTTCTCTGTCTACGCACAGCAGCCTCTTGTGCAACAGCTGAACACTGGAGCTCAAGTACACTCTCTACTTGCTGTGCCATGGCACCAACAGCTGCAGGATCTCTGTGCCATTGGGAGTCTGCATGCTTCTTCAGTACTTCACTAGCATGGTTCCAGCCTCTGGTTGTCCAAGCACACCTTGACCCAACAGGGGGATTCCCCCAATTCTGACATGCCTCCACTAGGATCCTTGCAGGTGACCCAGGGGTATTTCTTCTCCCATTCTTTTTTAAATGAACGTTTTTCCCTGTAGACCTTCCTCTTTTCACTAGCACTGAGTTTGTTCTTCTTCTTCTGAGGCTCCTGCTGATTGTCAGTTGTCTGGGAGAGACTGGATGAGGAATGGGCAGCTTCCTGATCAGTCAACGAGTCTGATGCATCACCGCTTGTCCTCTTTCGAAAGTAGGCTCTGAGATCCATGTTTGTGAATGATTTCTTGAGGGAGATCAACCCACCAGGGGGAAAAAATCAAGGAGCAGTGCTCTTACAAACTCAACAGGCAACTAACAGACAACACTTTATTAGACTAGTATTTACAGATTTCTCTTTTATACTTAACTCAGCATACCAATCAATCAATACCAATCAACAGCACATTCACAACACATAACCACAACTTTCTGGTACAAACACACAACCTAAAGCGATCAACACATTCATAACCCAATCATGAACTATCCTGCTGCACACAAACACACAAACATGTCACCACAAGCCAATCATGTACCCACAAGCCAATCAACAACATATTATATCACCAAGTGACTCTGAATGTGGCAAATGTAGGCCATACCCACAGATAATCAGTGGCTAACACTTTCCAGCTACATAGTATAGCGTGCTAAAAGTGGGCGATGCTAAGCTGGATACTTTTCTCCCCCCCCCAACCAAAAATCCTGTATGAAACCCTGCTTACACACACATACTTACACAAGAAGCTCATGATGGAGGATGCAGCCATTGATTCATGTCTCCTGTTCCACTGCTCAATGTTGCATAAGTCTTGCTAGTGTAGAGATGATGTCATCATGATTTATAGGGCCACAGTGAGCTGGTGTGGATGTCTCCTCAAGCACACAGGGTTGGCCTGGAATGTGATATGTAACAATATACATAGTTGTGTTGGGAAACCCACACACCCTCTACATAGCTCTAACACACACACACACACACACACACTCCACCTGGAGCATGGCCATTAGTGCCTAATTAAAAAACTGACATGTTAGAGTAAATAATGAATACTACATGTATTTCAATTATATTTCAATTATCAAGCGCTGCCAAATTAGATGAGCTACATAGACATTCAGGTTTTGAGGCACCACAACTTTGACTGCCTGTAACTTTAGTATGGCTATACCTATGCAACAGTTATTAATATCAAGAAAGAGCACAGAGAGAGACCTATCTTTTGAGCTATATATCAAGTCCATACAGTGAAGTGTGCAGAATCTATGGAGCTATACCATGAAACATTTTTATTGTCAAGAGAGAGCACACAGAGAGACCTATCTTTTGAGCTATATATATATGAAGTCCATACAGTGAAGTATGCAGAATCTATGGAGCTATACCTATGCAACATTTTAGTATCAAGAGAGAGCACACAGAGAGACCTATCTTTTGAGCTATATATCAAGTCCATACAGTGAAGTGTGCAGAATCTATGGAGCTAAACATTTTTATTATCAAGAGAGAGCATATAGATTCTGCACACTGAGGTCAGCATAAAGGATGTGCTAATTAGTGTAGACCCATCACAAAGGATGAAAGGATTATTCACTAGACACACCCATCATGCCCTCACTAGAAGATGATTCACTAGACATACCCACCGTGCCCTCACTAGAAGAGTATTCACTAGACACACCCACCATGCCATCACTAGATCACTAGACACACCCATCATGCCATCACTAGAAAATTATTGACTAGACACACCCATCATGCCCTCACTAGAAGATTATTCACAAGACACACCCACCATTCCTCACTAGTAGATTATTCACTAGACACACCCACCATGCACTGACTAGAAGATTATTCACTAGACACACCCATCATGCCCTCACTAGAAGATTATTCACTAGACACACCCATCATGCCCTCACTAGAAGATTATTCACTAGACACATCCATTATCCTCACTAGAAGATTATTCACTAGACACACCCACCATGCCCTCACTAGAAGATTATTCACTAGACACACCCATCATGCCCTCACCTACAAGATTATTCACTAGACACACCCACCATGCCCTCACTAGAAGATTATTCACTAGACACACCCATCATGCCCTCACCTACAAGATTATTCACTAGACAAACCCACCATGCCCTCACTAGAAGATTATTCACTAGACACACCCATCATGCCTTCACTAGAAGATTATTCACTAGACACACCCATCATGTCCTCACTAGAAGATTATTCACTAGACACACCCACCATGCCCTCACTAGAAGATTATTCACTAGACACACCCATCATGCCCTCACTAGAAGATTATTCACTAGACACAGCCACCATGCCCTCACTAGAAGATTATTCACTAGACACACCCATCATACCCTCACTAGAAGATTATTCACTAGACACACCCATCATGCCCTCACTAGAAGATTATTCACTAGACACACCCATCATGCACTCACTAGAAGATTATTCACTAGACACACCCTTCATGCCTTCACTAGAAGATTATTCACTAGACACACACACCATGCCATCACTAGAAGATTATTCACTAGACACCCATCATGCCCTCACTAGAAGATTATTCACTAGACACACCCATCATGCCCTCACTAGAAGATTATTCACTAGACACACCCATCATGCCATCACTAGAAGATTATTCACTAGACACACCCATCATGCCCTCACTAGAAGATTATTCACTAGACACACCCATCATGCCCTCACTAGAAGATTATTCACTAGACACATCCATCATGCCATCACTAGAAGATTATTCACTAGACACACCCATCATGCCCTCACTAGAAGATTATTCACTAGACACACACATCCTGCACTCACTAGAAGATTATTCACTAGACACACCCATCATGCCCTCACCAGAACATTATTCACTAGACACACCCATCATGCCCTCACTAGAAGATTATTCACTAGACACACACACCATTCCCTCACTAGAAGATTATTCACTAGACACACCCATCATGCCCTCACCAGAAGATTATTCACTAGACACACCCATCATGCCCTCACTAGAAGATTATTCACAAGACACACCCATCATGCCCTCACTAGAAGACACATCCATCATGCCCTCACTAGAAGATTATTCACTAGACACACCCACCATGCCCTCACTAGTATATTATTTACTAGACACACCCATCATGCCTTCTCTAGAAGATTATTCACTAGACACACCCATCATGCCCTCACTAGAAGATTATTCACTAGACACACCCATCATGCCCTCACTAGAAGATTATTCACTAGACACACACATCATGCCCTCACTAGAAGATTATTCACTAGACACACCCATCATGCCCTCACTAGAAGATTATTCACTAGACACACCCATCATGCCCTCACTAGAAGTTTATTCACTAGATACACCCATCATGCCCTCACTAGAAGATTATTCACTAGACACACACATCATGCCCTCACTAGAAGATTATTCACTAGACACACACATCATGCCCTCACTGGAAGATTATTCACTAGACACACCCATCATGCCCTCACTAGAAGATTATTAACTAGACACACCCACCATGCACTCACTAGAAGATTATTCACTAGACACACCCATCATGCACTCACTAGAAGATTATTCACTAGACACACACACCATGCCCTCACTAGAAGATTATTCACTAGACACACCCATCATGCCCTCACTAGAAGATTATTCACTAGACACACCCATCATGCCCTCACTAGAAGATTATTCACTAGACACACCCATCATGCCCTCACTAGAAGATTATTCACTAGACACACCCATCATGCACTCACTAGAAGATTATTCACTAGACACACCCATCATGCCCTCACTAGAAGATTATTCACTCGACACATCCATCATGCCATCACTAGAAGATTATTCACTAGACACACCCATCATGCCCTCACTAGAAGATTATTCACTTGACACACCCATCATGCCCTCACCAGAAGATTATTCACTAGACACACCCATCATGCCCTCACTAGAAGATTATTCACTAGACACACCCATCATGCCCTCACTAGAAGATTATTCATTAGACACATCCATCATGCCCTCACTAGAAGATTATTCACTAGACACACCCATCATGCCCTCAATAGAAGATTATTCACTAGACACACCCACCATGCCCTCACTAGAAGATTATTCACTAGACACACCCAACATTCCTTCACTAGAAGATTATTCACTAGACACACACACCATGCCCTCACTAGAAGATTATTCATTGACACACCCATCTTGCCCTCACTAGAAGATTATTCACTAGACACATCCATCATGCCCTCACTAGATCATTCACTAGACACACCCATCATGCCCTCACCAGAAGATTATTCACTAGACACACCCATCATGCCCTCACCAGAAGATTATTCACTAGACACACCCATCATGTTCTCACTAGAAGATTATTCACTAGATACACCCATCATGCCCTCACTAGAAGATTATTCACTAGACACACCCATCATGCCCTCACCAGAAGATTATTCACTAGAAACACCCATCATGCCCTCACTAGAAGATTATTCACTAGACACACCCATCATGCCCTCACTAGAAGATTATTCACTAGACACACCCATCATGCCCTCATTATTCACTAGACACACCCATCATTCCATCACTAGAAGGTTATTCACTAGACACACCCATCATGCCCTCACTAGAAGATTATTCACTAGACACACCCATCATGCCCTCACTAGAAGATTATTCACTACACACACCCATCATGCCCTCACTAGAAGATTATTCACTAGACACACCCATCATGCCCTCACTAGAAGATTATTCACTAGACACACCAATCATGCCCTCACTAGAAGATTATTCACTAGACGCACCCACCATGCCCTCACTAGAAGATTATTCATTAGACACACCCATCATGCCCTCACTAGAAGATTATTCACTAGACACACCCATCATGCCCTCACTAGAAGATTATTCACTAGACACACCCATCATGCCCTCACTAGAAGATTATTCACTAGACACACCCATCATGCCGTCACTAGTAGATTATTCACTAGACACACCCATCATGCCCTCACTAGAAGATTATTCACTAGATACACCCATCATGCCCTCACTAGAAGAGTATTCAATAGACACAACCATCATGCCCTCACTAGAAGAGTATTAACTCGAGACACCCATCATGCCCTCACTAGAAGATTATTCACTAGACACACCCACCATGTCCTCACTAGAAGATTATTCACTAGACACACCCACCATGACCTCACTAGAAGATTATTCACTAGACACACCCACCATGCCCTCACTAGAAGATTATTCACTTGTCACACCCATCATGCCCTCACTAGAAGATTATTCACTAGACACACCCAGAGTTGCCAACCATCCCGGAATGGCCGGGACAGTCCCGGAATTTTGAGTATTATCCCGGTGGTTTCCTTGTCCCGGAAATGTCCCCGAATTTACAGCTACGCGCACCTTGCGCGCTTAGATGGCCACTGCTGTCTCAAGTCTCAAGTTTAGTCCTTTAACACTCGTAAAGCAACAAAAACAGGACACTTTTTAGCAGAGAAAAACTTCAGATAAACAATTACGGGTGTGCGAAACAACCTTTGACCTTGTTTCGATTGGAGGTGCGGCACTCACGTCAGCACGTTATACAATCTCAGCAAAATGGTAGCAAAGAAGCAGAGGAGAGAATGCCATTTTGACAATATATGGATCAAAGAATTTCAGGGGATAGGCAAGAGTTTCAAAGGTATAAATAAAATATATATAATGAAATTGATTGACAAAGTAAGTAAGCATGGAATACAGCAAATACAGGGTAAATAATAACAATACCGGGTAAATAATAACATCATGGGTACAGTGTGCTTGTGTTCAATGCAATAGTAATGTCAGTAGTCTTGCCTTCATTTTAGTTCACTTGTATGCCCGATGTACTCTGTGTGCAATCGACTTTGGTGTTACCCATGGTGGCCGTAATGATGTCACATCTCACCTCAAGAGCAAGAAACATAAGGATATGTCAAAGGCTGTGCTATCAATCACCTCTCTCTTCCAACATCAGAGAAGTGATCAAGTAATCGAAGCAGAGGTCAGGTGGGCTACATTTGTTGCTAAGCACAACATATCCTTTCTGTCTAGTGACCATGCCACCAAGCTTTTCAGCAAGATGTTCCCAGACTCTGAAATTGCAAAGAAATTATCCTGTTCCCACACCAAAACCACCGCCATAGTGAAGAAAGCTCTTGCTCCTTACTTCACACAGAGAGTTATGGAGTCAGTGTCAAGTGGTCCATTCTCTTTGATGATTGATGAATCCCATGACAAGAGGGATAAGTCTTGCATAATTCTTTTGAGGCTTCTTGATCCACAGGTAGGTGAAGTACGGACGAGATTCTTGGATATGCCTGTTGTGAACATTGATATAGCTACCAACTTGTTTCAAGCCTTGAAGGAGTCACTGACTAATGGGGCCTTTGACAATGCAGTGTCTTTCATGTCTGACAATGTTATGAAAGGAGTGAGGTCAGGTGTGCAGAAGCTGATTAAGGATGAGATCCCAACTTTGTATGATGTTGGTTGCATCTGCCATTTGGCTGATTTAACAGTCACAGCTGGTTTGAAGGTACGGATCAATTCACATATACGGCCAGTAGACCCTTGAAAATCGTGCGCGTATAATTAACTGGAAATTTTTTTTAACTAAAAGCATGGTGTTAATGGACTATCATCCTTTGAAGACATTAATGAGAGTATTACTATCCTTTGAAGACATTAATGAGGGTAATGAGGGTATTGCAGATAGAATCACTTCTGACTATTGCAGATAGAATCACTTCTGAGTATTGCAGATAGAATCACTTCTGAAAGCATGTCTCTGTTGGAAATAGGAGAGATTGTATTTCGGGATGTGGAAACGTTGATGACCTACCTTAGGGGCAAAGGACTTCTATCTACATCACCATTTTTGTCTAAAGGTGTACTGCCAGGGTTGCCATGAGGGAGGTCAGAAGAGAGGATGTTTCAGATAGCTATTGCTGGAGATGCCCGGCATGTTCAACCAGGACCAGTATCAGAGCAGGAAGGTTTTTTTCGAAATCAAAGTTAGCAATTATATACCCACTGTCAATGCCCTTGCTATATGCTGTTTCTTGGTTTTACATAGATTAACGCTCAGGCAATGGGTCCTGATAATGTATCTGTGGGCTAGGGAGTATCCGGTATGCAAGGCAAGCCGAGATGCTGGCATCAGTCCACAAAGAGGGGTGGATATCTACCAGTGGCTGAGGGAAGTCTGTTCGACCAAGTTATTGCAAGCGCCAATTGTGCTTGGAGGAGTGGTGCAAATCGGTTTATAGACAGATATAGTATATTTAGAAACCTACCTTATCTTATTTTACCTTATCTGGATCACATTATCTTACTTTACCTAATCTAACATACAGCACCACAGAGGCAGACCTCCAGCCCAAGAAGTCTGGGTGTTTGGAATGGTCGCCATCACGACCTCACCAGCCTTGGGATACATGCAGGAAGTGGCCAAAAGAGATGCGGCCACCCTACTGCCCATTATACAAGCCCATATTGAACCCAACACAGTCATCTACTCCTACCAGTGGAGGGCTTATAACCAAGTTGGATCGCTGGCTGGTGTCTCTAGCCACCAAACTGTCAACCATTCATTGAATTTTGTAGACCCTGGGTCGGGTACCCATACACAAAACATTGAGTCGTATTGGAATAGGGTAAAGACCAAACTGAAGAGGATGAAAGGATGCCATGCACATCAGACCGGAAGCTACCTGGATGAATTTATGTGGCGAGAGAGACATGGACAGTCCAAACACATTGCATTTAATAATATAATGTTAAATATAAGTCAACAACACCCTGTATGAATGATATGATAATGAAATGTATGTATAAAAATTAATAACAATAAGAATTGAGAATTTGATTTATAGAAAGAATAACAATTATAAAATATATAGCAATTGAATTATAGCAATTATAATTAGGTTCATTAACGCCTATGCTTTTAGTTAATTATTTTTTTCCAGTTAATTATACGCACACGATTTTCAAGGGTCTACTGGCCGTATATGTGAATTGATCCGAATGTACTCCCAGTGAACATTGACCAGCTGTTCATCGACATATTCTACTACTTCCATAGCAGCAAGAGAGCAGCAATTTGTCATCCTATGGTGTTCACTTTTCACCACTGAGCCAGGGGTGATTTTGAATTGCCCCACACGATGGCTCAGCTTGCTGAAGTGTGTGAATCATTACCTCAGGCAGTATGATGGTTTGAAGTCATTCTTCTTGTCTTGTGAGGAAGCTGAACAGCTAAGGACTAAGGTCTGTAGCATTCTTTCAAGGCATGAGAATCCTCTGATGAAACCTCTGTTGTTCTTTTATCTTTCCCTCAATGGATCAATTCAACCGCCTCTTCCAGAAACCTACAGAGAATACTACCTCACAGCTGTATGATGAGATGAACCGGTTAGTTAGGTCGCTTATAAAATTAATGGCGAAAGGCGCACGCTAATTAGGGGGCGTGGTATAAAATTCGCGCCATGTATAAAATTAATGTCCCTGAATTAACTTGTGGAAAGTTGGCAAGTATGCACACCCACCCATCATGCACTCACTAGAAGATTACTCACTAGACACACCCATCATGTCCTCACTTGAAGATTATTCACTAGACACACCCATCATGCCCTCACTAGAAGATTATTCACTAGACACACCCACCATGCCCTCACTAGAAGATTATTCACTAGACACACCCATTCCCTCACTAGAAGATTATATTCACTAGACACATCCATCGCAGACCTGCCAACTCACCCGATGCAGCCCGGTGTCACCCGATTTCAGCACTAATCTCCAGATCTCCCGATTGAATATCAAATTCACCCGACTTTCTGAGGAATTGATTTTTGGGTTCAGGTACAAAAAATATATACAATACAGTATACCCTCGCATATCCGAAACTCGAACGACGGCGAACTCCCAGATTAAAATTAATAATAAACCCGGTTATAACGGTCGTCGATCTGATCGTTTACCTAGGTTGCACGCGTAAACTAAAATGGAGCCAGTCAAGCCGGTAGCAGCGGAAGAGTTACTGAGTAAGGCGTAGGGAAGTTGACAATAACTGAGATAAAAAAGAACGAAGCCAAACTTCGTGAGTTCGCAGGCAACCTTGACTCGGGGATAGCAAAGTCATGCGCCTTGCTAAAGACGAACAACTATATATCTGTGGTTCGTCAGAAAAGGAAGCAAGCCCCAAGGCACTGCAGTCGGTGGACTATTTGCTCAGAGAAAATACATGAATATAAATAATATGTAAAAAAAAATATGTATGTAAAACAGCAGCTCAATAGATAGATATCTCTCTGTTTAGTATCAACAGAGAGACCTATCTTTAGAGCAATCTATGGAGCTAACATGTGCTCTCTCTTGATGCTAAACATGTTAGCTCCATAGATTGCTCTAAAGATAGGTCTCTCTGTTGATACTAAACATCCATAGATTCTCCGCGTGCCAGTTACCTGAGGACCGAAGGTGAGCTTCTTATTATCCAAAGGACCTGCAGGATATTGAAAATAGTTCCAACGTGATTCAGCATTTTTATTACATTCAGGAATCTATAATAATGTGTGGTGTTTCAGCATTTTAATTACATTCAGGAATCTATAATAATGTGTGGTGTTTTTTGTGCATATCCGAACTTTTTGTATCCGAACTACTTTGTCAGCGTTTCAAATACCTATTTCGTGTCGCTGAGGTAGTTGTTGTCCTCCCTCACAGTAATGCTGAAGAGGAATGACTCTTGAGCATTGTTGGAAAGAATAAGACAGACACTCGCCAATGAAGCTGGATGGCACTTTTGTCAAGCTTTCTATATAGCAATGAAGCTAGCATTCCCTGAATCTGAAGTTCCCTGTTACCGCTGGGTGCCTGATTAGAAAATTTCTGGACCATGCAAAAAGGGCAACTTCTTGCTATAATCTTAATCATTAAATTGATAGCAGTGTGTTATTTGGGGGGGGAGGGGGGGGGATTAATTTAGTATGGTTAGCATGCTATGTTATGACTTGGTGCAAATGATAACCAGATTTTATACCAAATCTCCAGATTTTTCGAGGATTTTGGGGGGGATCTCCAGATTTTCATGACTCCGAGGTTGGCAAGTCTGCCATCATGCCCTCACTAGAAGATTATTCACTAGACACACCCATCATGCCCTCACCAGAAGATTATTCACTAGACACACCCACTAGTATATTATTCACTAGACACACCCATTATGCCCTCACTAGAAGATTATTCACTAGATACACCCATCATGCCCTCACTAGAACAGTATTCACTAGACACACCCTTTATGTCCTCATTATTCACTAGACACACCCACCATGCCCTCACTAGAAGGTTATTCACTAGACACACCCGTCATGCCCTCACTAGAAGATTATTCACTAGACACACCCATCATGCCCTCCCTAGAAGATTATTCACTAGACACACCCATCATGCCCTCACTAGAAGATTATTCACTAGACACACCCATCATGCCCTCACTAGAAGATTATTCACTAGACACCCCCATCATGCCCTCACTAGTAGATTATTCACTAGACACACCCATCATGCCCTCACTAGAGAGTCCAGAGGTCTTGAACAACTTTTTGCACGAAGCTGCACAACTAGAGTCCAGAGGTCTTGAACAACTTCTTGCAGGAGTCTGCATGACTAGAGTGCAGAGGTCTTGAACTTGCAAGATGCTGCATGACTAGAGTCCAGTGGTCTTGAACAACTTCTTGCAGGAGGCTGCACGACTAGAGTCAAGAGGTCTTGAACAACTTATTGCAGGAGGCCGTATGATTAGAGTCCACAAGTCTTGAACCACTTCTTGCAGGAGGCTGCACGACTAGTCCAGAGGTCTTGAACAACTTCTTGCAGGAGGCGGCACGATTAGAGTCAAGAGTTCTTGAACAACTTCTTGGAGGAGGCCACATGACTACAGTCCAGAGGTCTTGAACAACTTCTTGCAGGAGGCTGCAAGACTAGAGTCCAGAGGTCTTGAACAACTTCTTGCAGGAGGCTGCTGCACGACTAGAGTCCAGAGGTCTTGAACAACTTCTTGCAGGTGGCTGCACGATTAGAGTCCAGAGGTCTTGAACAACTTCTTGGAGGAGGATGCACGACTAGAGTCCAGAGGTCTTGAACAACTTCTTGCAGGAGGCCGCATGACTAGAGTCCAGAGGTCTTGAACAACTTCTTGCAGAAGGCTGCACGACTAGAGTCAAGAGGTCTTGAACAACTTCTTGGAGGAGGCTGCACGACTAGAGTCCAGAGGTCTTGAACAACTTCTTGGAGGATGCTGTATAACTAGAGTCCAGAGGTCTTGAACAATTTCTTGCACGAGGCTTCAAGACTAGAGTCCAGAGGTCTTGAACAACTTCTTGCAGGAGGTGCATGACTAGAGTCCAGATGTCTTGAACAACTTCTTGCAGGAGGCCACATGACTACAGTCCAGAGGTCTTGAACAACTTCTTGCAGGAGGCTGCATGACTAGAGTCCAGAGGTCTTGAACAACTTCTTGGAGGAGGCTGCATGACTAGAGTCTAGAGGTCTTGAACAACTTCTTGCAGGAGGCTGCATGACTAAAGTACAGAGGTCTTGAACAACTTCTTGCAGGAGACTGTGTGAATAGAGTCCAGAGGTCTTGAACAACTTCTTGCGGGAGGCTGCACGACTAGAGTCCAGAGGTCTTGAACAACTTCTTGGAGGAAGCTCCAAGACTAGAGTCCAGAGGTCTTGAACAACTTCTTGCAGGAGGCTATACGACTAGAGTCCAGAAGTCTTGAACATCTTCTTGCAGGTGGCTGCACGACTAGAATGAAGAGGTCTTGAACAACTTCTTGCAGGAGGCAGCGTGACTAGAGTCCAGAGGTCTTGAACAACTTCTTGGAGGAGGCTGTACGACTAGAGTCCAGATGTCTTGAACAACTTCTTGCAGGAGGCTGTGTGACTAGAGTCCAGAGGTCTTGAAAAACTTCTTGAAGGATGCTATGACTAGAGTCCTGAGGTCTTGAACAACTTTTTGCACGACTGCACAACTAGAGTCCAGAGGTCTTGAACAGCTTCTTGGAGGAGGCTGCACGGCTATATAGAGTCCAGACGTCTTGAACAACTTCTTGCAGGAGGCTGCACGACTAGAGTCCAGAGGTCTTGAACAACTTCTTGGAGGAAGCTCCAAGACTATAGTCCAGAGGTATTGAACAACTTCTTGCAGGAGGCTTCAAGACTAGAGTCCAGAGGTCTTGAACAACTTCTTGCAGGAGGTGCATGACTAGAGTCCAGAGGTCTTCAACAACTTCTTGCAGGTGACTGCATGATTAGAGTCCAGAGGTCTTGAACAACTTCTTGCGGGAGGCTGCACGACTAGAGTCCAAAGGTCTTGAACAACTTCTTGGAGGATGCTCCAAGACTATAGTCCAGAGGTCTTGAACAACTTCTTGCAGGAGGCTTCAAGACTAGAGTCCAGAGGTCTTGAACAACTTCTTGCAGGAGGTGCATGACTAGAGTACAGAGGTCTTCAACAACTTCTTTGAGGAAGCTCCAAGACTATAGTCCAGAGGTCTTGAACAACTTCTTGCAGGAGGCTGCACGACTAGAGTCCAGAGGTCTTGAACAACTTTTTGCAGGAAACTGTGTGACTAGAGTCCAGAGGTCTTGAACAACTTCTTGGAGGAGGCTCCAAGACTATAGTCCAGAGGTCTTGAACAACTTCTTGCAGGAGGTGTATGACTAGAGTCCAGAGGTCTTGAACAACTTCTTGCAGGAGTCTGCATGACTAGAGTGCAGAGGTCTTGAACTTGCAAGACGCTGCATGACTAGAGTCCAGTGGTCTTGAACAACTTCTTGCAGGAGGCTGCACGACTAGAGTCAAGAGGTCTTGAACAACTTATTGCAGGAGGCCGTATGATTAGAGTCCACAGGTCTTGAACCACTTCTTGCAGGAGGCTGCACGACTAGTCCAGAGGTCTTGAACAACTTCTTGCAGGAGGCGGCACGATTAGAGTCAAGAGTTCTTGAACAACTTCTTGGAGGAGGCCACATGACTACAGTCCAGAGGTCTTGAACAACTTCTTGCAGGAGGCTGCAAGACTAGAGTCCAGAGGTCTTGAACAACTTCTTGCAGGAGGCTGCTGCACGACTAGAGTCCAGAGGTCTTGAACAACTTCTTGATGGTGGCTGCACGATTAGAGTCCAGAGGTCTTGAACAACTTCTTGGAGGAGGATGCACGACTAGAGTCCAGAGGTCTTGAACAACTTCTTGCAGGAGGCCGCATGACTAGAGTCCAGAGGTCTTGAACAACTTCTTGCAGAAGGCTGCACGACTAGAGTCAAGAGGTCTTGAACAACTTCTTGGAGGAGGCTGCACGACTAGAGTCCAGAGGTCTTGAACAACTTCTTGGAGGATGCTGTATGACTAAAGTCCAGAGGTCTTGAACAACTTCTTGCACGAGGCTTCAAGACTAGAGTCCAGAGGTCTTGAACAACTTCTTGCAGGAGGTGCATGACTAGAGTCCAGAGGTCTTGAACAACTTCTTGCAGGAGGCCACATGACTACAGTCCAGAGGTCTTGAACAACTTCTTGCAGGAGTCTGCATGACTAGAGTGCAGAGGTCTTGAACTTGCAAGATGCTGCATGACTAGAGTCCTGTGGTCTTGAACAACTTCTTGCAGGAGGCTGCACGACTAGAGTCAAGAGGTCTTGAACAACTTATTGCAGGAGGCCGTATGATTAGAGTCCACAAGTCTTGAACCACTTCTTGCAGGAGGCTGCACGACTAGTCCAGAGGTCTTGAACAACTTGTTGCAGGAGGCGGCACGATTAGAGTCAAGAGTTCTTGAACAACTTCTTGGAGGAGGCCACATGACTACAGTCCAGAGGTCTTGAACAACTTCTTGCAGGAGGCTGCAAGACTAGAGTCCAGAGGTCTTGAACAACTTCTTGCAGGAGGCTGCTGCACGACTAGAGTCCAGAGGTCTTGAACAACTTCTTGCAGGTGGCTGCACGATTAGAGTCCAGAGGTCTTGAACAACTTCTTGGAGGAGGATGCACGACTAGAGTCCAGAGGTCTTGAACAACTTCTTGCAGGAGGCCGCATGACTAGAGTCCAGAGGTCTTGAACAACTTCTTGCAGAAGGCTGCACGACTAGAGTCAAGAGGTCTTGAACAACTTCTTGCAGGAGGCAGCGTGACTAGAGTCCAGAGGTCTTGAACAACTTCTTGGAGGAGGCTGTACGACTAGAGTCCAGATGTCTTGAACAACTTCTTGCAGGAGGCTGTGTGACTAGAGTCCAGAGGTCTTGAAAAACTTCTTGGAGGATGCTATGACTAGAGTCCTGAGGTCTTGAACAACTTTTTGCACGACTGCACAACTAGAGTCCAGAGGTCTTGAACAGCTTCTTGGAGGAGGCTGCACGGCTATATAGAGTCCAGACGTCTTGAACAACTTCTTGCAGGAGGCTGCACGACTAGAGTCCAGAGGTCTTGAACAACTTCTTGCAGGAGTCTGCATGACTAGAGTGCAGAGGTCTTGAACTTGCAAGATGCTGCATGACTAGAGTCCAGTGGTCTTGAACAACTTCTTGCAGGAGGCTGCACGACTAGAGTCAAGAGGTCTTGAACAACTTATTGCAGGAGGCCGTATGATTAGAGTCCACAGGTCTTGAACCACTTCTTGCAGGAGGCTGCACGACTAGTCCAGAGGTCTTGAACAACTTCTTGCAGGAGGCGGCACGATTAGAGTCAAGAGTTCTTGAACAACTTCTTGGAGGAGGCCACATGACTACAGTCCAGAGGTCTTGAACAACTTCTTGCAGGAGGCTGCAAGACTAGAGTCCAGAGGTCTTGAACAACTTCTTGCAGGAGGCTGCTGTACGACTAGAGTCCAGAGGTCTTGAACAACTTCTTGCAGGTGGCTGCACGATTAGAGTCCAGAGGTCTTGAACAACTTCTTGGAGGAGGATGCACGACTAGAGTCCAGAGGTCTTGAACAACTTCTTGCAGGAGGCCGCATGACTAGAGTCCAGAGGTCTTGAACAACTTCTTGCAGAAGGCTGCACGACTAGAGTCAAGAGGTCTTGAACAACTTCTTGGAGGAGGCTGCACGAGTAGAGTCCAGAGGTCTTGAACAACTTCTTGGAGGATGCTGTATAACTAGAGTCCAGAGGTCTTGAACAATTTCTTGCACGAGGCTTCAAGACTAGAGTCCAGAGGTCTTGAACAACTTCTTGCAGGAGGTGCATGACTAGAGTCCAGAGGTCTTGAACAACTTCTTGCAGGAGGCCACATGACTACAGTCCAGAGGTCTTGAACAACTTCTTGCAGGAGGCTGAATGACTAGAGTCCAGAGGTCTTGAACAACTTCTTGGAGGAGGCTGCATGACTAGAGTCTAGAGGTCTTGAACAACTTCTTGCAGGAGGCTGCATGACTAAAGTACAGAGGTCTTGAACAACTTCTTGCAGGAGACTGTGTGAATAGAGTCCAGAGGTCTTGAACAACTTCTTGCGGGAGGCTGCACGACTAGAGTCCAGAGGTCTTGAACAACTTCTTGGAGGAAGCTCCAAGACTAGAGTCCAGAGGTCTTGAACAACTTCTTGCAGGAGGCTATACGACTAGAGTCCAGAAGTCTTGAACATCTTCTTGCAGGTGGCTGCACGACTAGAATGAAGAGGTCTTGAACAACTTCTTGCAGGAGGCAGCGTGACTAGAGTCCAGAGGTCTTGAACAACTTCTTGGAGGAGGCTGTACGACTAGAGTCCAGATGTCTTGAACAACTTCTTGCAGGAGGCTGTGTGACTAGAGTCCAGAGGTCTTGAAAAACTTCTTGAAGGATGCTATGACTAGAGTCCTGAGGTCTTGAACAACTTTTTGCACGACTGCACAACTAGAGTTCAGAGGTCTTGAACAGCTTCTTGGAGGAGGCTGCACGGCTATATAGAGTCCAGACGTCTTGAACAACTTCTTGCAGGAGGCTGCACGACTAGAGTCCAGAGGTCTTGAACAACTTCTTGGAGGAAGCTCCAAGACTATAGTCCAGAGGTATTGAACAACTTCTTGCAGGAGGCTTCAAGACTAGAGTCCAGAGGTCTTGAACAACTTCTTGCAGGAGGTGCATGACTAGAGTCCAGAGGTCTTCAACAACTTCTTGCAGGTGACTGCATGATTAGAGTCCAGAGGTCTTGAACAACTTCTTGCGGGAGGCTGCACGACTAGAGTCCAAAGGTCTTGAACAACTTCTTGGAGGATGCTCCAAGACTATAGTCCAGAGGTCTTGAACAACTTCTTGCAGGAGGCTTCAAGACTAGAGTCCAGAGGTCTTGAACAACTTCTTGCAGGAGGTGCATGACTAGAGTACAGAGGTCTTCAACAACTTCTTTGAGGAAGCTCCAAGACTATAGTCCAGAGGTCTTGAACAACTTCTTGCAGGAGGCTGCACGACTAGAGTCCAGAGGTCTTGAACAACTTTTTGCAGGAAACTGTGTGACTAGAGTCCAGAGGTCTTGAACAACTTCTTGGAGGAGGCTCCAAGACTATAGTCCAGAGGTCTTGAACAAATTCTTGCAGGAGGTGTATGACTAGAGTCCAGAGGTCTTGAACAACTTCTTGCAGGAGTCTGCATGACTAGAGTGCAGAGGTCTTGAACTTGCAAGACGCTGCATGACTAGAGTCCAGTGGTCTTGAACAACTTCTTGCAGGAGGCTTCACGACTAGAGTCAAGAGGTCTTGAACAACTTATTGAAGGAGGCCGTATGATTAGAGTCCACAGGTCTTGAACCACTTCTTGCAGGAGGCTGCACGACTAGTCCAGAGGTCTTGAACAACTTCTTGCAGGAGGCGGTCAAGAGTTCTTGAACAACTTCTTGGAGGAGGCCACATGACTACAGTCCAGAGGTCTTGAACAACTTCTTGCAGGAGTCTGCAAGACTAGAGTCCAGAGGTCTTGAACAACTTCTTGCAGAAGGCTGCTGCACGACTAGAGTCCAGAGGTCTTGAACAACTTCTTGCAGGTGGCTGCACGATTAGAGTCCAGAGGTCTTGAACAACTTCTTGGAGGAGGATGCACGACTAGAGTCCAGAGGTCTTGAACAACTTCTTGCAGGAGGCCGCATGACTAGAGTCCAGAGGTCTTGAACAACTTCTTGCAGAAGGCTGCACGACTAGAGTCAAGAGGTCTTGAACAACTTCTTGGAGGAGGCTGCACGACTAGAGTCCAGAGGTCTTGAACAACTTCTTGGAGGATGCTGTATGACTAAAGTCCAGAGGTCTTGAACAACTTCTTGCACGAGGCTTCAAGACTAGAGTCCAGAGGTCTTGAACAACTTCTTGCAGGAGGTGCATGACTAGAGTCCAGAGGTCTTGAACAACTTCTTGCAGGAGGCCACATGACTACAGTCCAGAGGTCTTGAACAACTTCTTGCAGGAGTCTGCATGACTAGAGTGCAGAGGTCTTGAACTTGCAAGATGCTGCATGACTAGAGTCCTGTGGTCTTGAACAACTTCTTGCAGGAGGCTGCACGACTAGAGTCAAGAGGTCTTGAACAACTTGTTGCAGGAGGCGGCACGATTAGAGTCAAGAGTTCTTGAACAACTTCTTGGAGGAGGCCACATGACTACAGTCCAGAGGTCTTGAACAACTTCTTGCAGGAGGCTGCAAGACTAGACTCCAGAGGTCTTGAACAACTTCTTGCAGGAGGCTGCTGCACGACTAGAGTCCAGAGGTCTTGAACAACTTCTTGCAGGTGGCTGCACGATTAGAGTCCAGAGGTCTTGAACAACTTCTTGGAGGAGGATGCACGACTAGAGTCCAGACGTCTTGAACAACTTCTTGCAGGAGGCCGCATGACTAGAGTCCAGAGGTCTTGAACAACTTCTTGCAGAAGGCTGCACTACTAGAGTCAAGAGGTCTTGAACAACTTCTTGCAGGAGGCAGCGTGACTAGAGTCCAGAGGTCTTGAACAACTTCTTGGAGGAGGCTGTACGACTAGAGTCCAGATGTCTTGAACAACTTCTTGCAGGAGGCTGTGTGACTAGAGTCCAGAGGTCTTGAAAAACTTCTTGGAGGATGCTATGACTAGAGTCCAGAGGTCTTGAACAACTTCTTGCAGAAGGCTGCACTACTAGAGTCAAGAGGTCTTGAACAACTTCTTGCAGGAGGCAGCGTGACTAGAGTCCTGAGGTCTTGAACAGCTTCTTGGAGGAGGCTGCACGGCTATATAGAGTCCAGACGTCTTGAACAACTTCTTGCAGGAGGCTGCACGACTAGAGTCTAGAGGTCTTGAACAACTTCTTGCAGGAGTCTGCATGACTAGAGTGCAGAGGTCTTGAACTTGCAAGATGCTGCATGACTAGAGTCCAGTGGTCTTGAACAACTTCTTGTAGGAGGCTGCACGACTAGAGTCAAGAGGTCTTGAACAACTTATTGCAGGAGGCCGTATGATTAGAGTCCACAGGTCTTGAACCACTTCTTGCAGGAGGCTGCACGACTAGTCCAGAGGTCTTGAACAACTTCTTGCAGGAGGCGGCACGATTAGAGTCAAGAGTTCTTGAACAACTTCTTGGAGGAGGCCACATGACTACAGTCCAGAGGTCTTGAACAACTTCTTGCAGGAGGCTGCAAGACTAGAGTCCAGAGGTCTTGAACAACTTCTTGCAGGAGGCTGCTGCACGACTAGAGTCCAGAGGTCTTGAACAACTTCTTGCAGGTGGCTGCACGATTAGAGTCCAGAGGTCTTGAACAACTTCTTGGAGGAAGATGCACGACTAGAGTCCAGAGGTCTTGAACAACTTCTTGCAGGAGGCCGCATGACTAGAGTCCAGAGGTCTTGAACAACTTCTTGCAGAAGGCTGCACGACTAGAGTCAAGAGGTCTTGAACAACTTCTTGGAGGAGGCTGCACGACTAGAGTCCAGAGGTCTTGAACAACTTCTTGGAGGATGCTGTATGACTAGAGTCCAGAGGTCTTGAACAATTTCTTGCACGAGGCTTCAAGACTAGAGTCCAGAGGTCTTGAACAACTTCTTGCAGGAGGTGCATGACTAGAGTCCAGAGGTCTTGAACAACTTCTTGCAGGAGGCCACATGACTACAGTCCAGAGGTCTTGAACAACTTCTTGCAGGAGGCTGCATGACTAGAGTCCAGAGGTCTTGAACAACTTCTTGGAGGAGGCTGCATGACTAGAGTCTAGAGGTCTTGAACAATTTCTTGCAGGAGGCTGCATGACTAAAGTACAGAGGTCTTGAACAACTTCTTGCAGGAGACTGTGTGAATAGAGTCCAGAGGTCTTGAACAACTTCTTGCGGGAGGCTGCACGACTAGAGTCCAGAGGTCTTGAACAACTTCTTGGAGGAAGCTCCAAGACTATAGTCCAGAGGTCTTGAACAACTTCTTGCAGGAAGCTTCAAGACTAGAGTCCAGAGGTCTTGAACAACTTCTTGCAGGAGGCTATACGACTAGAGTCCAGAAGTCTTGAACATCTTCTTGCAGGAGGCTGCACGACTAGAATGAAGAGGTCTTGAACAACTTCTTGCAGGAGGCAGCGTGACTAGAGTCCAGAGGTCTTGAACAACTTCTTGGAGGAGGCTGTACGACTAGAGTCCAGATGACTTGAACAACTTCTTGCAGGAGGCTGTGTGACTAGAGTCCAGAGGTCTTGAAAAACTTCTTGAAGGATGCTATGACTAGAGTCCTGAGGTCTTGAACAACTTTTTGGAGGAGGCTGCAAGACTAGAGTCCAGAGGTCTTGAACAACTTATTGCAGGAGGCTGCTGCACAACTTGAGTCCAGAGGTCTTGAACAACTTCTTGCAGGTGGCTGCACGATTAGAGTCCAGAGGTCTTGAACAACTTCTTGGAGGAGGATGCACGACTAGAGTCCAGAGGTCTTGAACAACTTCTTGCAGGAGGCCGCATGACTAGAGTCCAGAGGTCTTGAACAACTTCTTGCATGAGGCTGCACGACTAGAGTCAAGAGGTCTTGAACAACTTCTTGGAGGAGGCTGCACGACTAGAGTCCAGAGGTCTTGAACAACTTCTTGGAGGATGCTGTATGACTAGAGTCCAGAGGTCTTGAACAACTTCTTGCACGAGGCTTCAAGACTAGAGTCCAGAGGTCTTGAACAACTTCTTGCAGGAGGTGCATGACTAGAGTCCAGAGGTCTTGAACAACTTCTTGCAGGAGGCCACATGACTACAGTCCAGAGGTCTTGAACAACTTCTTGCAGGAGGCTGCATGACTAGAGTCCAGAGGTCTTGAACAACTTCTTGGAGGAGGCTGCATGACTAGAGTCTAGAGGTCTTGAACAACTTCTTGCAGGAGGCTGCATGACTAAAGTACAGAGGTCTTGAACAACTTCTTGCAAGAGACTGTGTGAATAGAGTCCAGAGGTCTTGAACAACTTCTTGCGGGTGGCTGCACGACTAGAGTCCAGAGGTCTTGAACAACTTCTTGGAGGAAGTTCCAAGACTATAGTCCAGAGGTCTTGAACAACTTCTTGCAGGAGGCTTCAAGACTAGAGTCCAGAAGTCTTGAACATCTTCTTGCAGGAGGCTGCACGACTAGAATGAAGAGGTCTTGAACAACTTCTTGCAGGAGGCAGCGTGACTAGAGTCCAGAGGTCTTGAACAACTTCTTGGAGGAGGCTGTACGACTAGAGTCCAGATGTCTTGAACAACTTCTTGCAGGAGGCTGTGTGACTAGAGTCCAGAGGTCTTGAAAAACTTCTTGGAGGATGCTATGACTAGAGTCCTGAGGTCTTGAATAACTTTTTGCACGACTGCACAACTAGAGTCCAGAGGTCTTGAACAGCTTCTTGCAGGAGGCTGCACGACTAGAGTCCAGAGGTCTTGAACAAGTTCTTGCAGGAGTCTGCATGACTAGAGTGCAGAGGTCTTGAACTTGCAAGATGCTGCATGACTAGAGTCCAGTGGTCTTGAACAACTTCTTGCAGGAGGCTGCACGACTAGAGTCAAGAGGTGTTGAACAACTTATTGCAGGAGGCCGTATGATTAGAGTCCACAGGTCTTGAACCACTTCTTGCAGGAGGCTGCACGACTAGTCCAGAGGTCTTGAACAACTTCTTGCAGGAGGCGGCACGATTTGAGTCAAGAGTTCTTGAACAACTTATTGGAGGAGGCCACATGACTACAGTGCAGAGGTCTTGTTGAACAACTTCTTGCAGGAGGCTGCAAGACTAGAGTCCAGAGGTCTTGAACAACTTCTTGCAGGAGGCTGCTGCACGACTAGAGTCCAGAGGTCTTGAACAACTTCTTGCAGGTGGCTGCACGATTAGAGTCTCCAGAGGTCTTGAACAACTTCTTGGAGGAGGATGCACGACTAGAGTCCAGAGGTCTTGAACAACTTCTTGCAGGAGGCCGCATGACTAGAGTCCAGAGGTCTTGAACAACTTCTTGCAGAAGGCTGCACGACTAGAGTCAAGAGGTCTTGAACAACTTCTTGCAGGAGGCAGCGTGACTAGAGTCCAGAGGTCTTGAACAACTTCTTGGAGGAGGCTGTACGACTAGAGTCCAGATGTCTTGAACAACTTCTTGGAGGATGCTGTATGACTAGAGTCCAGAGGTCTTGAACAACTTCTTGCACGAGGCTTCAAGACTAGAGTCCAGAGGTCTTGAACAACTTCTTGCAGGAGGTGCATGACTAGAGTCCAGAGGTCTTGAACAACTTCTTGCAGGAGGCCACATGACTACAGTCCAGAGGTCTTGAACAACTTCTTGCAGGAGGCTGCATGACTAGAGTCCAGAGGTCTTGAACAACTTCTTGGAGGAGGCTGCATGACTAGAGTCTAGAGGTCTTGAACAACTTCTTGCAGGAGGCTGCATGACTAAAGTACAGAGGTCTTGAACAACTTCTTGCAAGAGACTGTGTGAATAGAGTCCAGAGGTCTTGAACAACTTCTTGCGGGAGGCTGCACGACTAGAGTCCAGAGGTCTTGAACAACTTCTTGGAGGAAGTTCCAAGACTATAGTCCAGAGGTCTTGAACAACTTCTTGCAGGAGGCTTCAAGACTAGAGTCCAGAAGTCTTGAACATGTTCTTGCAGGAGGCTGCACGACTAGAATGAAGAAGTCTTGAACAACTTCTTGCAGGAGGCAGCGTGACTAGAGTCCAGAGGTCTTGAACAACTTCTTGGAGGAGGCTGTACGACTAGAGTCCAGATGTCTTGAACAACTTCTTGCAGGAGGCTGTGTGACTAGAGTCCAGAGGTCTTGAAAAACTTCTTGGAGGATGCTATGACTAGAGTCCTGAGGTCTTGAATAACTTTTTGCACGACTGCACAACTAGAGTCCAGAGGTCTTGAACAGCTTCTTGGAGGAGGCTGCACGGCTATATAGAGTCCAGACGTCTTGAACAACTTCTTGCAGGAGGCTGCACGACTAGAGTCCAGAGGTCTTGAACAAGTTCTTGCAGGAGTCTGCATGACTAGAGTGCAGAGGTCTTGAACTTGCAAGATGTTGCATGACTAGAGTCCAGTGGTCTTGAACAACTTCTTGCAGGAGGCTGCACGACTAGAGTCAAGAGGTGTTGAACAACTTATTGCAGGAGGCCGTCTGATTAGAGTCCACAGGTCTTGAACCACTTCTTGCAGGAGGCTGCACGACTAGTCCAGAGGTCTTGAACAACTTCTTGCAGGAGGTGGCACGATTTGAGTCAAGAGTACTTGAACAACTTCTTGGAGGAGGCCACATGACTACAGTCCAGAGGTCTTGTTGAACAACTTCTTGCAGGACGCTGCAAGACTAGAGTCCAGAGGTCTTGAACAACTTCTTGCAGGAGGCTGCTGCACGACTAGAGTCCAGAGGTCTTGAACAACTTCTTGCAGGTGGCTGCACGATTAGAGTCTCCAGAGGTCTTGAACAACTTCTTGGAGGAGGATGCACGACTAGAGTCCAGAGGTCTTGAACAACTTCTTGCAGGAGGCCGCATGACTAGAGTCCAGAGGTCTTGAACAACTTCTTGCAGAAGGCTGCACGACTAGAGTCAAGAGGTCTTGAACAACTTCTTGCAGGAGGCAGCGTGACTAGAGTCCAGAGGTCTTGAACAACTTCTTGGAGGAGGCTGTACGACTAGAGTCCAGATGTCTTGAACAACTTCTTGCAGGAGTCTGTGTGACTAGAGTCCAGAGGTCTTTAAAAACTTCTTGGAGGATGCTATGACTAGAGTCCTGAGGTCTTGAACAACTTTTTGCACGACTGCACAACTAGAGTCCAGAGTTCTTGAACAGCTTCTTGGAGGAGGCTGCATGGCTATATAGAGTCCAGACGTCTTGAACAACTTCTTGCAGGAGGCTGCACGACTAGAGTCCAGAGGTCTTGAACAACTTCTTGCAGGAGTCTGCATGACTAGAGTGCAGAGGTCTTGAACTTGCAAGATGCTGCATGACTAGAGTCCAGTGGTCTTGAACAACTTCTTGCAGGAGGCTGCACGACTAGAGTCAAGAGCTCTTGAACAACTTATTGCAGGAGGCCGTATGATTAGAGTCCACAGGTCTTGAACCACTTCTTGCAGGAGGCTGCACGACTAGTCCAGAGGTCTTGAACAACTTCTTGCAGGAGGCGGCACGATTAGAGTCAAGAGTTCTTGAACAACTTCTTGGAGGAGGCCACATGACTACAGTCCAGAGGTCTTGAACAACTTCTTGCAGGAGGCTGCAAGACTAGAGTCCAGAGGTCTTGAACAACTTCTTGCAGGAGGCTGCTGCACGACTAGAGTCCAGAGGTCTTGAACAACTTCTTGCAGGTGGCTGCACGATTAGAGTCCAGAGGTCTTGAACAACTTCTTGGAGGAGGATGCACGACTAGAGTCCAGAGGTCTTGAACAACTTCTTGCAGGAGGCCACATGACTAGAGTCCAGAGGTCTTGAACAACTTCTTGCAGAAGGCTGCACGACTAGAGTCAAGAGGTCTTGAACAACTTCTTGGAGGAGGATGCACGACTAGAGTCCAGAGGTCTTGAACAACTTCTTGGAGGATGCTGTATGACTAGAGTCCAGAGGTCTTGAACAATTTCTTGCACGAGGCTTCAAGACTAGAGTCCAGAGGTCTTGAACAACTTCTTGCAGGAGGTGCATGACTACAGTCCAGAGGTCTCGAACAACTTCTTGCAGGAGGCTGCATGACTAGAGTCCAGAGGTCTTGAACAACTTCTTGGAGGAGGCTGCATGACTAGAGTCTAGAGGTCTTGAACAACTTCTTGCAGGAGGCTGCATGACTAAAGTACAGAGGTCTTGAACAACTTCTTGCAGGAGACTGTGTGAATAGAGTCCAGAGGTCTTGAACAACTTCTTGCGGGAGTCTGCACGACTAGAGTCCAGAGGTCTTGAACAACTTCTTGGAGGAAGCTCCAAGACTATAGTCCAGAGGTCTTGAACAACTTCTTGCAGGAAGCTTCAAGACTAGAGTCCAGAGGTCTTGAACAACTTCTTGCAGGAGGCTATACGACTAGAGTCCAGAAGTCTTGAACATCTTCTTGCAGGAGGCTGCACGACTAGAATGAAGAGGTCTTGAACAACTTCTTGCAGGAGGCAGCGTGACTAGAGTCCAGAGGTCTTGAACAACTTCTTGGAGGAGGCTGTACGACTAGAGTCCAGATGTCTTGAACAACTTCTTGCAGGAGGCTGTGTGACTAGAGTCCAGAGGTCTTGAAAAACTTCTTGAAGGATGCTATGACTAGAGTCCTGAGGTCTTGAACAACTTTTTGCACGACTGCACAACTAGAGTCCAGAGGTCTTGAACAGCTTCTTGGAGGAGGCTGCAAGACTAGAGTCCAGAGGTCTTGAACAACTTATTGCAGGAGGCTGCTGCACAACTAGAGTCCAGAGGTCTTGAACAACTTCTTGCAGGTGGCTGCACGATTAGAGTCCAGAGGTCTTGAACAACTTCTTGGAGGAGGATGCATGACTAGAGTCCAGAGGTCTTGAACAACTTCTTGCAGGAGGCCGCATGACTAGAGTCCAGAGGTCTTGAACAACTTCTTGCAGAAGGCTGCACGACTAGAGTCAAGAGGTCTTGAACAACTTCTTGGAGGAGGCTGCACGACTAGAGTCCAGAGGTCTTGAACAACTTCTTGGAGGATGCTGTATGACTAGAGTCCAGAGGTCTTGAACAACTTCTTGCACGAGGCTTCAAGACTAGAGTCCAGAGATCTTGAACAACTTCTTGCAGGAGGTGCATGACTAGAGTCCAGAGGTCTTGAACAACTTCTTGCAGGAGGCCACATGACTACAGTCCAGAGGTCTTGAACAACTTCTTGCAGGAGGCTGCATGACTAGAGTCCAGAGGTATTGAACAACTTCTTGGAGGAGGCTGCATGACTAGAGTCTAGAGGTCTTGAACAACTTCTTGCAGGAGGCTGCATGACTAAAGTACAGAGGTCTTGAACAACTTCTTGCAAGAGACTGTGTGAATAGAGTCCAGAGGTCTTGAACAACTTCTTGCGGGAGGCTGCACGACTAGAGTCCAGAGGTCTTGAACAACTTCTTGGAGGAAGTTCCAAGACTATAGTCCAGAGGTCTTGAACAACTTCTTGCAGGAGGCTTCAAGACTAGAGTCCAGAAGTCTTGAACATCTTCTTGCAGGAGGCTGCACGACTAGAATGAAGAGGTCTTGAACAGCTTCTTGGAGGAGGCTGCACGGCTATATAGAGTCCAGACGTCTTGAACAACTTCTTGCAGGAGGCTGCACGACTAGAGTCCAGAGGTCTTGAACAAGTTCTTGCAGGAGTCTGCATGACTAGAGTGCAGAGGTCTTGAACTTGCAAGATGCTGCATGACTAGAGTCCAGTGGTCTTGAACAACTTCTTGCAGGAGGCTGCACGACTAGAGTCAAGAGGTGTTGAACAACTTATTGCAGGAGGCCGTATGATTAGAGTCCACAGGTCTTGAACCACTTCTTGCAGGAGGCTGCACGACTAGTCCAGAGGTCTTGAACAACTTCTTGCAGGAGGCGGCACGATTTGAGTCAAGAGTTCTTGAACAACTTCTTGGAGGAGGCCACATGACTACAGTCCAGAGGTCTTGTTGAACAACTTCTTGCAGGAGGCTGCAAGACTAGAGTCCAGAGGTCTTGAACAACTTCTTGCAGGAGGCTGATGCACAACTAGAGTCCAGAGGTCTTGAACAACTTCTTGCAGGTGGCTGCACGATTAGAGTCTCCAGAGGTCTTGAACAACTTCTTGGAGGAGGATGCACGACTAGAGTCCAGAGGTCTTGAACAACTTCTTACAGGAGGCCGCATGACTAGAGTCCAGAGGTCTTGAACAACTTCTTGCAGAAGGCTGCACGACTAGAGTCAAGAGGTCTTGAACAACTTCTTGCAGGAGGCAGCGTGACTAGAGTCCAGAGGTCTTGAACAACTTCTTGGAGGAGGCTGTACGACTAGAGTCCAGATGTCTTGAACAACTTCTTGCAGGAGTCTGTGTGACTAGAGTCCAGAGGTCTTGAAAAACTTCTTGGACGATGCTATGACTAGAGTCCTGAGGTCTTGAACAACTTTTTGCACGACTGCACAACTAGAGTCCAGAGTTCTTGAACAGCTTCTTGGAGGAGGCTGCATGGCTATATAGAGTCCAGACGTCTTGAACAACTTCTTGCAGGAGGCTGCACGACTAGAGTCCAGAGGTCTTGAACAACTTCTTGCAGGAGTCTGCATGACTAGAGTGCAGAGGTCTTGAACTTGCAAGATGCTGCATGACTAGAGTCCAGTGGTCTTGAACAACTTCTTGCAGGTGGCTGCACGATTAGAGTCCAGAGGTCTTGAACAACTTCTTGGAGGAGGATGCACGACTAGAGTCCAGAGGTCTTGAACAACTTCTTGCAGGAGGCCACATGACTAGAGTCCAGAGGTCTTGAACAACTTCTTGCAGAAGGCTGCACGACTAGAGTCAAGAGGTCTTGAACAACTTCTTGGAGGAGGATGCACGACTAGAGTCCAGAGGTCTTGAACAACTTCTTGGAGGATGCTGTATGACTAGAGTCCAGAGGTCTTGAACAATTTCTTGCACGAGGCTTCAAGACTAGAGTCCAGAGGTCTTGAACAACTTCTTGCAGGAGGTGCATGACTACAGTCCAGAGGTCTCGAACAACTTCTTGCAGGAGGCTGCATGACTAGAGTCCAGAGGTCTTGAACAACTTCTTGGAGGAGGCTGCATGACTAGAGTCTAGAGGTCTTGAACAACTTCTTGCAGGAGGCTGCATGACTAAAGTACAGAGGTCTTGAACAACTTCTTGCAGGAGACTGTGTGAATAGAGTCCAGAGGTCTTGAACAACTTCTTGCGGGAGGCTGCACGACTAGAGTCCAGAGGTCTTGAACAACTTCTTGGAGGAAGTTCCAAGACTATAGTCCAGAGGTCTTGAACAACTTCTTGCAGGAGGCTTCAAGACTAGAGTCCAGAAGTCTTGAACATCTTCTTGCAGGAGGCTGCACGACTAGAATGAAGAGGTCTTGAACAGCTTCTTGGAGGAGGCTGCACGGCTATATAGAGTCCAGACGTCTTGAACAACTTCTTGCAGGAGGCTGCACGACTAGAGTCCAGAGGTCTTGAACAAGTTCTTGCAGGAGTCTGCATGACTAGAGTGCAGAGGTCTTGAACTTGCAAGATGCTGCATGACTAGAGTCCAGTGGTCTTGAACAACTTCTTGCAGGAGGCTGCACGACTAGAGTCAAGAGGTGTTGAACAACTTATTGCAGGAGGCCGTATGATTAGAGTCCACAGGTCTTGAACCACTTCTTGCAGGAGGCTGCACGACTAGTCCAGAGGTCTTGAACAACTTCTTGCAGGAGGCGGCACGATTTGAGTCAAGAGTTCTTGAACAACTTCTTGGAGGAGGCCACATGACTACAGTCCAGAGGTCTTGTTGAACAACTTCTTGCAGGAGGCTGCAAGACTAGAGTCCAGAGGTCTTGAACAACTTCTTGCAGGAGGCTGATGCACAACTAGAGTCCAGAGGTCTTGAACAACTTCTTGCAGGTGGCTGCACGATTAGAGTCTCCAGAGGTCTTGAACAACTTCTTGGAGGAGGATGCACGACTAGAGTCCAGAGGTCTTGAACAACTTCTTACAGGAGGCCGCATGACTAGAGTCCAGAGGTCTTGAACAACTTCTTGCAGAAGGCTGCACGACTAGAGTCAAGAGGTCTTGAACAACTTCTTGCAGGAGGCAGCGTGACTAGAGTCCAGAGGTCTTGAACAACTTCTTGGAGGAGGCTGTACGACTAGAGTCCAGATGTCTTGAACAACTTCTTGCAGGAGTCTGTGTGACTAGAGTCCAGAGGTCTTGAAAAACTTCTTGGACGATGCTATGACTAGAGTCCTGAGGTCTTGAACAACTTTTTGCACGACTGCACAACTAGAGTCCAGAGTTCTTGAACAGCTTCTTGGAGGAGGCTGCATGGCTATATAGAGTCCAGACGTCTTGAACAACTTCTTGCAGGAGGCTGCACGACTAGAGTCCAGAGGTCTTGAACAACTTCTTGCAGGAGTCTGCATGACTAGAGTGCAGAGGTCTTGAACTTGCAAGATGCTGCATGACTAGAGTCCAGTGGTCTTGAACAACTTCTTGCAGGTGGCTGCACGATTAGAGTCCAGAGGTCTTGAACAACTTCTTGGAGGAGGATGCACGACTAGAGTCCAGAGGTCTTGAACAACTTCTTGCAGGAGGCCACATGACTAGAGTCCAGAGGTCTTGAACAACTTCTTGCAGAAGGCTGCACGACTAGAGTCAAGAGGTCTTGAACAACTTCTTGGAGGAGGATGCACGACTAGAGTCCAGAGGTCTTGAACAACTTCTTGGAGGATGCTGTATGACTAGAGTCCAGAGGTCTTGAACAATTTCTTGCACGAGGCTTCAAGACTAGAGTCCAGAGGTCTTGAACAACTTCTTGCAGGAGGTGCATGACTACAGTCCAGAGGTCTCGAACAACTTCTTGCAGGAGGCTGCATGACTAGAGTCCAGAGGTCTTGAACAACTTCTTGGAGGAGGCTGCATGACTAGAGTCTAGAGGTCTTGAACAACTTCTTGCAGGAGGCTGCATGACTAAAGTACAGAGGTCTTGAACAACTTCTTGCAGGAGACTGTGTGAATAGAGTCCAGAGGTCTTGAACAACTTCTTGCGGGAGTCTGCACGACTAGAGTCCAGAGGTCTTGAACAACTTCTTGGAGGAAGCTCCAAGACTATAGTCCAGAGGTCTTGAACAACTTCTTGCAGGAAGCTTCAAGACTAGAGTCCAGAGGTCTTGAACAACTTCTTGCAGGAGGCTATACGACTAGAGTCCAGAAGTCTTGAACATCTTCTTGCAGGAGGCTGCACGACTAGAATGAAGAGGTCTTGAACAACTTCTTGCAGGAGGCAGCGTGACTAGAGTCCAGAGGTCTTGAACAACTTCTTGGAGGAGGCTGTACGACTAGAGTCCAGATGTCTTGAACAACTTCTTGCAGGAGGCTGTGTGACTAGAGTCCAGAGGTCTTGAAAAACTTCTTGAAGGATGCTATGACTAGAGTCCTGAGGTCTTGAACAACTTTTTGCACGACTGCACAACTAGAGTCCAGAGGTCTTGAACAGCTTCTTGGAGGAGGCTGCAAGACTAGAGTCCAGAGGTCTTGAACAACTTATTGCAGGAGGCTGCTGCACAACTAGAGTCCAGAGGTCTTGAACAACTTCTTGCAGGTGGCTGCACGATTAGAGTCCAGAGGTCTTGAACAACTTCTTGGAGGAGGATGCATGACTAGAGTCCAGAGGTCTTGAACAACTTCTTGCAGGAGGCCGCATGACTAGAGTCCAGAGGTCTTGAACAACTTCTTGCAGAAGGCTGCACGACTAGAGTCAAGAGGTCTTGAACAACTTCTTGGAGGAGGCTGCACGACTAGAGTCCAGAGGTCTTGAACAACTTCTTGGAGGATGCTGTATGACTAGAGTCCAGAGGTCTTGAACAACTTCTTGCACGAGGCTTCAAGACTAGAGTCCAGAGATCTTGAACAACTTCTTGCAGGAGGTGCATGACTAGAGTCAAGAGGTCTTGAACAACTTCTTGCAGGAGGCCACATGACTACAGTCCAGAGGTCTTGAACAACTTCTTGCAGGAGGCTGCATGACTAGAGTCCAGAGGTATTGAACAACTTCTTGGAGGAGGCTGCATGACTAGAGTCTAGAGGTCTTGAACAACTTCTTGCAGGAGGCTGCATGACTAAAGTACAGAGGTCTTGAACAACTTCTTGCAAGAGACTGTGTGAATAGAGTCCAGAGGTCTTGAACAACTTCTTGCGGGAGGCTGCACGACTAGAGTCCAGAGGTCTTGAACAACTTCTTGGAGGAAGTTCCAAGACTATAGTCCAGAGGTCTTGAACAACTTCTTGCAGGAGGCTTCAAGACTAGAGTCCAGAAGTCTTGAACATCTTCTTGCAGGAGGCTGCACGACTAGAATGAAGAGGTCTTGAACAGCTTCTTGGAGGAGGCTGCACGGCTATATAGAGTCCAGACGTCTTGAACAACTTCTTGCAGGAGGCTGCACGACTAGAGTCCAGAGGTCTTGAACAAGTTCTTGCAGGAGTCTGCATGACTAGAGTGCAGAGGTCTTGAACTTGCAAGATGCTGCATGACTAGAGTCCAGTGGTCTTGAACAACTTCTTGCAGGAGGCTGCACGACTAGAGTCAAGAGGTGTTGAACAACTTATTGCAGGAGGCCGTATGATTAGAGTCCACAGGTCTTGAACCACTTCTTGCAGGAGGCTGCACGACTAGTCCAGAGGTCTTGAACAACTTCTTGCAGGAGGCGGCACGATTTGAGTCAAGAGTTCTTGAACAACTTCTTGGAGGAGGCCACATGACTACAGTCCAGAGGTCTTGTTGAACAACTTCTTGCAGGAGGCTGCAAGACTAGAGTCCAGAGGTCTTGAACAACTTCTTGCAGGAGGCTGATGCACAACTAGAGTCCAGAGGTCTTGAACAACTTCTTGCAGGTGGCTGCACGATTAGAGTCTCCAGAGGTCTTGAACAACTTCTTGGAGGAGGATGCACGACTAGAGTCCAGAGGTCTTGAACAACTTCTTACAGGAGGCCGCATGACTAGAGTCCAGAGGTCTTGAACAACTTCTTGCAGAAGGCTGCACGACTAGAGTCAAGAGGTCTTGAACAACTTCTTGCAGGAGGCAGCGTGACTAGAGTCCAGAGGTCTTGAACAACTTCTTGGAGGAGGCTGTACGACTAGAGTCCAGATGTCTTGAACAACTTCTTGCAGGAGTCTGTGTGACTAGAGTCCAGAGGTCTTGAAAAACTTCTTGGACGATGCTATGACTAGAGTCCTGAGGTCTTGAACAACTTTTTGCACGACTGCACAACTAGAGTCCAGAGTTCTTGAACAGCTTCTTGGAGGAGGCTGCATGGCTATATAGAGTCCAGACGTCTTGAACAACTTCTTGCAGGAGGCTGCACGACTAGAGTCCAGAGGTCTTGAACAACTTCTTGCAGGAGTCTGCATGACTAGAGTGCAGAGGTCTTGAACTTGCAAGATGCTGCATGACTAGAGTCCAGTGGTCTTGAACAACTTCTTGCAGGAGGCTGCATGACTAGAGTCAAGAGGTCTTGAACAACTTATTGCAGGAGGCCGTATGATTAGAGTCCACAGGTCTTGAACCACTTCTTGCAGGAGGCTGCACGACTAGTCCAGAGGTCTTGAACAACTTCTTGCAGGAGGCGGCACGATTAGAGTCAAGAGTTCTTGAACAACTTCTTGGAGGAGGCCACATGACTACAGTCCAGAGGTCTTGAACAACTTCTTGCAGGAGGCTGCAAGACTAGAGTGCAGAGGTCTTGAACAACTTCTTGCAGGAGGCTGCTGCACGACTAGAGTCCAGAGGTCTTGAACAACTTCTTGCAGGTGGCTGCACGATTAGAGTCCAGAGGTCTTGAACAACTTCTTGGAGGAGGATGCACGACTAGAGTCCAGAGGTCTTGAACAACTTCTTGCAGAAGGCTGCACGACTAGAGTCAAGAGGTCTTGAACAACTTCTTGGAGGAGGCTGCACGACTAGAATGAAGAGGTCTTGAACAACTTCTTGCAGGAGGCAGCGTGACTAGAGTCCAGAGGTCTTGAACAACTTCTTGGAGGAGGCTGTACGACTAGAGTCCAGATGTCTTGAACAACTTCTTGCAGGAGGCTGTGTGACTAGAGTCCAGAGGTCTTGAAAAACTTCTTGAAGGATGCTATGACTAGAGTCCTGAGGTCTTGAACAACTTTTTGCACGACTGCACAACTAGAGTCCAGAGGTCTTGAACAGCTTCTTGGAGGAGGCTGCAAGACTAGAGTCCAGAGGTCTTGAACAACTTATTGCAGGAGGCTGCTGCACAACTAGAGTCCAGAGGTCTTGAACAACTTCTTGCAGGTGGCTGCACGATTAGAGTCCAGAGGTCTTGAACAACTTCTTGGAGGAGGATGCACGACTAGAGTCCAGAGGTCTTGAACAACTTCTTGCAGGAGGCCGCATGACTAGAGTCCAGAGGTCTTGAACAACTTCTTGCAGAAGGCTGCACGACTAGAGTCAAGAGGTCTTGAACAACTTCTTGGAGGAGGCTGCACGACTAGAGTCCAGAGGTCTTGAACAACTTCTTGGAGGATGCTGTATGACTAGAGTCCAGAGGTCTTGAACAACTTCTTGCACGAGGCTTCAAGACTAGAGTCCAGAGGTCTTGAACAACTTCTTGCAGGAGGTGCATGACTAGAGTCCAGAGGTCTTGAACAACTTCTTGCAGGAGGCCACATGACTACAGTCCAGAGGTCTTGAACAACTTCTTGCAGGAGGCTGCATGACTAGAGTCCAGAGGTCTTGAACAACTTCTTGGAGGAGGCTGCATGACTAGAGTCTAGAGGTCTTGAACAACTTCTTGCAGGAGGCTGCATGACTAAAGTACAGAGGTCTTGAACAACTTCTTGCAAGAGACTGTGTGAATAGAGTCCAGAGGTCTTGAACAACTTCTTGCGGGAGGCTGCACGACTAGAGTCCAGAGGTCTTGAACAACTTCTTGGAGGAAGTTCCAAGACTATAGTCCAGAGGTCTTGAACAACTTCTTGCAGGAGGCTTCAAGACTAGAGTCCAGAAGTCTTGAACATCTTCTTGCAGGAGGCTGCACGACTAGAATGAAGAGGTCTTGAACAACTTCTTGCAGGAGGCAGCGTGACTAGAGTCCAGAGGTCTTGAACAACTTCTTGGAGGAGGCTGTACGACTAGAGTCCAGATGTCTTGAACAACTTCTTGCAGGAGGCTGTGTGACTAGAGTCCAGAGGTCTTGAAAAACTTCTTGGAGGATGCTATGACTAGAGTCCTGAGGTCTTGAATAACTTTTTGCACGACTGCACAACTAGAGTCCAGAGGTCTTGAACAGCTTCTTGGAGGAGGCTGCACGGCTATATAGAGTCCAGACATCTTGAACAACTTCTTGCAGGAGGCTGCACGACTAGAGTCCAGAGGTCTTGAACAAGTTCTTGCAGGAGTCTGCATGACTAGAGTGCAGAGGTCTTGAACTTGCAAGATGCTGCATGACTAGAGTCCAGTGGTCTTGAACAACTTCTTGCAGGAGGCTGCACGACTAGAGTCAAGAGGTGTTGAACAACTTATTGCAGGAGGCCGTATGATTAGAGTCCACAGGTCTTGAACCACTTCTTGCAGGAGGCTGCACGACTAGTCCAGAGGTCTTGAACAACTTCTTGCAGGAGGCGGCACGATTTGAGTCAAGAGTTCTTGAACAACTTCTTGGAGGAGGCCACATGACTACAGTCCAGAGGTCTTGTTGAACAACTTCTTGCAGGAGGCTGCAAGACTAGAGTCCAGAGGTCTTGAACAACTTCTTGCAGGAGGCTGCTGCACGACTAGAGTCCAGAGGTCTTGAACAACTTCTTGCAGGTGGCTGCACGATTAGAGTCTCCAGAGGTCTTGAACAACTTCTTGGAGGAGGATGCACGACTAGAGTCCAGAGGTCTTGAACAACTTCTTGCAGGAGGCTGCATGACTAGAGTCCAGAGGTCTTGAACAACTTCTTGCAGAAGGCTGCACGACTAGAGTCAAGAGGTCTTGAACAACTTCTTGCAGGAGGCAGCGTGACTAGAGTCCAGAGGTCTTGAACAACTTCTTGGAGGAGGCTGTACGACTAGAGTCCAGATGTCTTGAACAACTTCTTGCAGGAGTCTGTGTGACTAGAGTCCAGAGATCTTGAAAAACTTCTTGGAGGATGCTATGACTAGAGTCCTGAGGTCTTGAACAACTTTTTGCACGACTGCACAACTAGAGTCCAGAGTTCTTGAACAGCTTCTTGGAGGAGGCTGCATGGCTATATAGAGTCCAGACGTCTTGAACAACTTCTTGCAGGAGGCTGCACGACTAGAGTCCAGAGGTCTTGAACAACTTTTTGCAGGAGTCTGCATGACTAGAGTGCAGAGGTCTTGAACTTGCAAGATGCTGCATGACTAGAGTCCAGTGGTCTTGAACAACTTCTTGCAGGAGGCTGCACGACTAGAGTCAAGAGGTCTTGAACAACTTATTGCAGGAGGCCGTATGATTAGAGTCCACAGGTCTTGAATCACTTCTTGCAGGAGGCTGCACGATTAGAGTCAAGAGTTCTTGAACAACTTCTTGGAGGAGGCCACATGACTACAGTCCAGAGGTCTTGAACAACTTCTTGCAGGAGGCTGCAAGACTAGAGTCCAGAGGTCTTGAACAACTTCTTGCAGGAGGCTGCTGCACGACTAGAGTCCAGAGGTCTTGAACAACTTCTTGCAGGTGGCTGCACGATTAGAGTCCAGAGGTCTTGAACAACTTCTTGGAGGAGGATGCACGACTAGAGTCCAGAGGTCTTGAACAACTTCTTGCAGGAGGCCGCATGACTAGAGTCCAGAGGTCTTGAACAACTTCTTGCAGAAGGCTGCACGACTAGAGTCAAGAGGTCTTGAACAACTTCTTGGAGGAGGCTGCACGACTAGAGTCCAGAGGTCTTGAACAACTTCTTGGAGGATGCTGTATGACTAGAGTCCAGAGGTCTTGAACAATTTCTTGCACGAGGCTTCAAGACTAGAGTCCAGAGGTCTTGAACAACTTCTTGCAGGAGGTGCATGACTACAGTCCAGAGGTCTTGAACAACTTCTTGCAGGAGGCTGCATGACTAGAGTCCAGAGGTCTTGAACAACTTCTTGGAGGAGGCTGCATGACTAGAGTCTAGAGGTCTTGAACAACTTCTTGCAGGAGGCTGCATGACTAAAGTACAGAGGTCTTGAACAACTTCTTGCAGGAGACTGTGTGAATAGAGTCCAGAGGTCTTGAACAACTTCTTGCGGGAGGCTGCACGACTAGAGTCCAGAGGTCTTGAACAACTTCTTGGAGGAAGCTCCAAGACTATAGTCCAGAGGTCTTGAACAACTTCTTGCAGGAAGCTTCAAGACTAGAGTCCAGAGGTCTTGAACAACTTCTTGCAGGAGGCTATACGACTAGAGTCCAGAAGTCTTGAACATCTTCTTGCAGGAGGCTGCACGACTAGAATGAAGAGGTCTTGAACAACTTCTTGCAGGAGGCAGCGTGACTAGAGTCCAGAGGTCTTGAACAACTTCTTGGAGGAGGCTGTACGACTAGAGTCCAGATGTCTTGAACAACTTCTTGCAGGAGGCTGTGAGACTAGAGTCCAGAGGTCTTGAAAAACTTCTTGAAGGATGCTATGACTAGAGTCCTGAGGTCTTGAACAACTTTTTGCACGACTGCACAACTAGAGTCCAGAGGTCTTGAACAGCTTCTTGGAGGAGGCTGCACGGCTATATAGAGTCCAGATGTCTTGAACAACTTCTTGCAGGAGGCTGCACGACTAGAGTCCAGAGGTCTTGAATAACTTCTTGGAGGAAGCTCCAAGACTATAGTCCAGAGGTATTGAACAACTTCTTGCAGGAGGCTTCAAGACTACAGACATATTCCACTCACCTCCTCTCTCAGACATATTGAGTCCAGAGGTCTTCAACAACTTCTTGCAGGTGACTGCATGATTAGAGTCCAGAGGTCTTGAACAACTTCTTGCGGGAGGCTGCACGACTAGAGTCCAGAGGTCTTGAACAACTTCTTGGAGGAAGCTCCAAGACTATAGTCCAGAGGTCTTGAACAACTTCTTGCAGGAGGTGCATGACTAGAGTCCAGAGGTCTTCAACAACTTCTTGCAGGAGACTGCATGATTAGAGTCCAGAAGTCTTGAACAACTTCTTGCAAGATACTGCATGACTAAAGTCCAGAGGTCTTGAAAAACTTCTTGCAGGAGGCTGCACGACTATAGTCAAGAGGTCTTCAACAACTTCTTGCAGGAGGCCGTATGATTAGAGTCCACAGGTCTTGAACCACTTCTTGCAGGAGGCTGCACGACTAGTCCAGAGGTCTTGAACAACTTCTTGCAGGAGGCTGCACGATTAGAGTCAAGAGTTCTTGAACAACTTCTTGGAGGAGGCCACATGACTACAGACCAGAGGTCTTGAACAACTTCTTGCAGGAGGCTGCATCACTAGAGTCCAAAGGTCTTGAAGAACTTCTTGCAGGAGGCTGCTGCTCGACTAGAGTCCAGAGGTCTTGAACAACTTCTTGCAGGAGGATGCTCGACTAGAGTCCAGAGGTCTTGAGCAACTTCTTGCAGGAGGCTGCACGACTAGAGTCCAAAGATCTTGAACAACTTCTTGCAGAAGGCACTACTAGAGTCCAGAGATTTGAACAACTTCTTGGAGGAGGCTGTACGACTAGGGTCCAGAGGTCTTGAACAACTTCTTGCAGGAGGACGCATGACTAGAGTCCAGAGGTCTTGAACAACTTCTTGGAGGAAGCTGCATGATTAGAGTCCAGAGGTCTTGAACAACTTCTTGCAGGAGGCTACATGACTAGAGTCCAGAGGTCTTGAACAACTTCTTGGAGGAGGCTGCACGACTAGAGTCCAGAGGTCTTGAACAACTTCTTGGAGGAGGCTGTACGACTAGAGTCCAGAGGTCTTGAACAACTTCTTGGCGGAGGCTACACAACTAAAGTCCAGAGGTCTTGAATAACTTCTTGCAGGTGGCTGCATGATTAGAGTCCAAAGGTCTTGAACAATTTCTTGGAGGAGGCTGCACGACTAGAGTCCAGAGGTCTTGAACAACTTCTTGCAAGAGGCCACATGACTAGAGTCCAGAGGTCTTGAACAACTTCTAGCAAGACGCCGCATGACTAGAGTCCAGAGGTCTTGAATAACTTCTTGCAGGTGGCTGCATGATTAGAGTCCAAAGGTCTTGAACAATTTCTTGGAGGAGGCTGCACGACTAGAGTCCAGAGGTCTTGAACAACTTCTTGCAAGAGGCCACATGACTAGAGTCCAGAGGTCTTGAACAACTTCTAGCAAGACGCCGCATGACTAGAGTCCAGAGGTCTTGAACAACTTCTTGCAGGAGGCTGCACGACTAGAGTCAAGAGGTCTTGAACAACTTCTTTGAGGAGGCTGCACGACTAGAGTCCAGAGGTCTTGAACAACTTCTTGGAGGAGGCTGCACGACTAGAGTCCAGAGGTCTTGAACAACTTCTTGGAGGATGCTCTATGACTAGAGTCCAGATGTCTTGAACAACTTCTTGCACGAGGCTTCAAGACTAGAGTCCAGAGGTCTTGAACAACTTCTTGCAGGAGGTGCATGACTAGAGTCCAGAGGTCTTGAACAACTTCTTGCAGGAGGCTGCATGACTACAGTCCAGAGGTCTTGAACAACTTCTTGCAAGACACCGCATGACTAGAGTCCAGAGGTCTTGAACAACTTCTTACAGGAGGCTGCACGACTAGAGTCAAGAGGTCTTGAACAAGTTCTTGCAGGAGGGTACACGACTAGTCCAGAGGTCTTGAACAACTTCTTGGAGGAGGCTGCAAGATTAGAGTCAAGAGTTCTTCAACAACTTCTTACAGGAGGCCACATGACTCTACAGTTCAGAGGTCTTGAACAACTTCTTGCAGGAGGCTGCATGACTAGAGTCCAGAGGTCTTGAACAACTTCTTGCAGGAGGCAGCTTGACTAGAGTCCAGAGGTCTTGAACAACTTCTTGGAGGAGGCTGTACGACTAGAGTCCAGATGTCTTGAACAACTTCTTGCAGGAGGCTGTGTGACTAGAGTCCAGAAGTCTTGAAAAACTTCTTGAAGGATGCTATGTCTAGAGTCCTGAGGTCTTGAACAACTTTTTGCACGACTGCACAACTAGAGTCCAGAGGTCTTGAACAGCTTCTTGGAGGAGGCTGCACGGCTATATAGAGTCCAGACGTCTTGAACAACTTCTTGCAGGAGGCTGCACGACTAGAGTCCAGAGGTCTTGAACAACTTCTTGGAGGAAGCTCCAAGACTATAGTCCAAAGGTATTGAACAACTTCTTGCAGGAGGCTTCAAGACTACAGACATATTCCACTCACCTCCTCTCTCAGACATATTGAGTCCAGAGGTCTTGAACAACTTCTTGCAGGAGGTGCATGACTAGAGTCCAGAGGTCTTCAACAACTTCTTGCAGGTGACTGCATGATTAGAGTCCAGAGGTCTTGAACAACTTCTTGCGGGAGGCTGCACGACTAGAGTCCAGAGGTCTTGAACAACTTCTTGGAGGAAGCTCCAAGACTATAGTCCAGAGGTCTTGAACAACTTCTTGCAGGAGGCTTCAAGACTAGAGTCCAGAGGTCTTGAACAACTTCTTGCAGGAGGTGCATGACTAGAGTACAGAGGTCTTCAACAACTTCTTTGAGGAAGCTCCAACACTATAGTCCAGAGGTCTTGAACAACTTCTTGCAGGAGGCTTCAAGACTAGAGTCCAGAGGTCTTGAACAACTTCTTGCAGGAGGTGCATGACTAGAGTCCAGAGGTCTTCAACAACTTCTTGCAGGAGACTGCATGATTAGAGTCCAGAAGTCTTGAACAACTTCTTGCAAGATGCTGCATGACTAAAGTCCAGAGGTCTTGAAAAACTTCTTGCAGGAGGCTGCACGACTATAGTCAAGAGGTCTTCAACAACTTCTTGCAGGAGGCCGTATGATTAGAGTCCACAGGTCTTGAACCACTTCTTGCAGGAGGCTGCACGACTAGTCCAGAGGTCTTGAACAACTTCTTGCAGGAGGCTGCACGATTAGAGTCAAGAGTTCTTGAACAACTTCTTGGAGGAGGCCACATGACTACAGACCAGAGGTCTTGAACAACTTCTTGCAGGAGGCTGCATGACTAGAGTCCAAAGGTCTTGAAGAACTTCTTGCAGGAGGCTGCTACTCGACTAGAGTCCAGAGGTCTTGAACAACTTCTTGCAGGAGGATGCACGACTAGAGTCCAGAGGTCTTGAACAACTTCTTGGAGGAAGCACAACTTCTTGCAGGAGGCAGGTCTTGAACAACTTCTTGCAAGATGCCGCATGACTAGGTCTTGAACAACTTCTTGCAGGAGGCTGCACGACTAGAGTCCAAAGATCTTGAACAACTTCTTGCAGAAGGCACTACTAGAGTCCAGAGATTTTAACAACTTCTTGGAGGAGGCTGTACGACTAGGGTCCAGAGGTCTTGAACAACTTCTTGCAGGAGGACGCATGACTAGAGTCCAGAGGTCTTGAACAACTTCTTGGAGGAAGCTGCATGATTAGAGTCCAGAGGTCTTGAACAACTTCTTGCAGGAGGCTACATGACTAGAGTCCAGAGGTCTTGAACAACTTCTTGGAGGAGGCTGCACGACTAGAGTCCAGAGGTCTTGAACAACTTCTTGGAGGAGGCTGTACGACTAGAGTCCAGAGGTCTTGAACAACTTCTTGGCGGAGGCTACACAACTAAAGTCCAGAGGTCTTGAATAACTTCTTGCAGGTGGCTGCATGATTAGAGTCCAAAGGTCTTGAACAATTTCTTGGAGGACGCTGCACGACTAGAGTCCAGAGGTCTTGAACAACTTCTTGCAAGAGGCCACATGACTAGAGTCCAGAGGTCTTGAACAACTTCTAGCAAGACGCCGCATGACTAGAGTCCAGAGGTCTTGAACAACTTCTTGCAGGAGGCTGCATGACTAGAGTCAAGAGGTCTTGAACAACTTCTTTGAGGAGGCTGCACGACTAGAGTCCAGAGGTCTTGAACAACTTCTTGGAGGAGGCTGCACGACTAGAGTCCAGAGGTCTTGAACAACTTCTTGGAGGATGCTCTATGACTAGAGTCCAGAGGTATTGAACAACTTCTTGCACGAGACTTCAAGGCTAGAGTCCAGAGGTCTTGAACAACTTCTTGCAGGAGGTGCATGACTAGAGTCCAGAGGTCTTGAACAACTTCTTGCAGGAGGCTGCATGACCACAGTCCAGAGGTCTTGAACAACTTCTTGCAAGACACCGCATGACTAGAGTCCAGAGGTCTTGAACAACTTCTTGCAGGAGGCTGCACGACTAGAGTCAAGAGGTCTTGAACAAGTTCTTGCAGGAGGCTGCACGACTAGTCCAGAGGTCTTGAACATCTTCTTGGAGGAGGGTGCACGACTATAGTCCAGAGGTCTTGAACAACTTCTTGCAGGAGGCTTCAAGACTAGAGTCCAGAGGTCTTGAACAACTTCTTGCAGGAGGTGCATGACTAGAGTACAGAGGTCTTCAACAACTTCTTTGAGGAAGCTCCAAGACTATAGTCCAGAGGTCTTGAACAACTTCTTGCAGGAGGCTTCAAGACTAGAGTCCAGAGGTCTTGAACAACTTCTTGCAGGAGGTGCATGACTAGAGTCCAGAGGTCTTCAACAACTTCTTGCAGGAGACTGCATGATTAGAGTCCAGAAGTCTTGAACAACTTCTTGCAAGATGCTGCATGACTAAAGTCCAGAGGTCTTGAAAAACTTCTTGCAGGAGGCTGCACGACTATAGTCAAGAGGTCTTCAACAACTTCTTGCAGGAGGCCGTATGATTAGAGTCCACAGGTCTTGAACCACTTCTTGCAGGAGGCTGCACGACTAGTCCAGAGGTCTTGAACAACTTCTTGCAGGAGGCTGCACGATTAGAGTCAAGAGTTCTTGAACAACTTCTTGGAGGAGGCCACATGACTACAGACCAGAGGTCTTGAACAACTTCTTGCAGGAGGCTGCATGACTAGAGTCCAAAGGTCTTGAAGAACTTCTTGCAGGAGGCTGCTACTCGACTAGAGTCCAGAGGTCTTGAACAACTTCTTGCAGGAGGATGCACGACTAGAGTCCAGAGGTCTTGAACAACTTCTTGGAGGAAGCACAACTTCTTGCAGGAGGCAGGTCTTGAACAACTTCTTGCAAGATGCCGCATGACTAGGTCTTGAACAACTTCTTGCAGGAGGCTGCACGACTAGAGTCCAAAGATCTTGAACAACTTCTTGCAGAAGGCACTACTAGAGTCCAGAGATTTTAACAACTTCTTGGAGGAGGCTGTACGACTAGGGTCCAGAGGTCTTGAACAACTTCTTGCAGGAGGACGCATGACTAGAGTCCAGAGGTCTTGAACAACTTCTTGGAGGAAGCTGCATGATTAGAGTCCAGAGGTCTTGAACAACTTCTTGCAGGAGGCTACATGACTAGAGTCCAGAGGTCTTGAACAACTTCTTGGAGGAGGCTGCACGACTAGAGTCCAGAGGTCTTGAACAACTTCTTGGAGGAGGCTGTACGACTAGAGTCCAGAGGTCTTGAACAACTTCTTGGCGGAGGCTACACAACTAAAGTCCAGAGGTCTTGAATAACTTCTTGCAAGAGGCCACATGACTAGAGTCCAGAGGTCTTGAACAACTTCTTGGAGGACGCTGCACGACTAGAGTCCAGAGGTCTTGAACAACTTCTTGCAAGAGGCCACATGACTAGAGTCCAGAGGTCTTGAACAACTTCTAGCAAGACGCCGCATGACTAGAGTCCAGAGGTCTTGAACAACTTCTTGCAGGAGGCTGCACGACTAGAGTCAAGAGGTCTTGAACAACTTCTTTGAGGAGGCTGCACGACTAGAGTCCAGAGGTCTTGAACAACTTCTTGGAGGAGGCTGCACGACTAGAGTCCAGAGGTCTTGAACAACTTCTTGGAGGATGCTCTATGACTAGAGTCCAGAGGTCTTGAACAACTTCTTGCATGAGACTTCAAGGCTAGAGTCCAGAGGTCTTGAACAACTTCTTGCAGGAGGTGCATGACTAGAGTCCAGAGGTCTTGAACAACTTCTTGCAGGAGGCTGCATGACCACAGTCCAGAGGTCTTGAACAACTTCTTGCAAGACACCGCATGACTAGAGTCCAGAGGTCTTGAACAACTTCTTGCAGGAGGCTGCACGACTAGAGTCAAGAGGTCTTGAACAAGTTCTTGCAGGAGGCTGCACGACTAGTCCAGAGGTCTTGAACAACTTCTTGGAGGAGGCTGCAAGATTAGAGTCAAGAGTTCTTCAACAACTTCTTACAGGAGGCCACATGACTCTACAGTCCAGAGGTCTTGAACAACTTCTTGCAGGAGGCTGCATGACTAGAGTCCAGAGGTCTTGAACAACTTCTTGCAGGAGGCTGCTGCATGATTAGAGTCCAGAGGTCTTGAACAACTTCTTGCAGGAGGCTACATGACTAGAGTCCAGAGGTCTTGAACAACTTCTTGGAGGAGGCTGCACGACTAGAGTCCAGAGGTCTTGAAGAACTTCTTGGAGGAGGCTGTACGACTAGAGTCCAGAGGTCTTGAACAACTTCTTGGCGGAGGCTACACAACTAAAGTCCAGAGGTCTTGAATAACTTCTTGCAGGTGGCTGCATGATTAGAGTCCAAAGGTCTTGAACAATTTCTTGGAGGACGCTGCACGACTAGAGTCCAGAGGTCTTGAACAACTTCTTGCAAGAGGCCACATGACTAGAGTCCAGAGGTCTTGAACAACTTCTAGCAAGACGCCGCATGACTAGAGTCCAGAGGTCTTGAACAACTTCTTGCAGGAGGCTGCATGACTAGAGTCAAGAGGTCTTGAACAACTTCTTTGAGGAGGCTGCATGACTAGAGTCCAGATGTCTTGAACAACTTCTTGGAGGAGGCTGCACGACTAGAGTCCAGAGGTCTTGAACAACTTCTTGGAGGATGCTCTATGACTAGAGTCCAGAGGTCTTGAACAACTTCTTGCACGAGACTTCAAGGCTAGAGTCCAGAGGTCTTGAACAACTTCTTGCAGGAGGTGCATGACTAGAGTCCAGAGGTCTTGAACAACTTCTTGCAGGAGGCTGCATGACCACAGTCCAGAGGTCTTGAACAACTTCTTGCAAGACACCGCATGACTAGAGTCCAGAGGTCTTGAACAACTTCTTGCAGGAGGCTGCACGACTAGAGTCAAGAGGTCTTGAACAAGTTCTTGCAGGAGGCTGCACGACTAGTCCAGAGGTCTTGAACAACTTCTTGGAGGAGGCTGCAAGATTAGAGTCAAGAGTTCTTCAACAACTTCTTACAGGAGGCCACATGACTCTACAGTCCAGAGGTCTTGAACAACTTCTTGCAGGAGGCTGCATGACTAGAGTCCAGAGGTCTTGAACAACTTCTTGCAGGAGGCTGCTGCACGACTAGAGTCCAGAGGTCTTGAACAACTTCTTGCAGGAGGATGCACGACTAGAGTCCAGAGATCTTGTACAACTTCTTGCAGAAGGCACGACTAGAGTCAAGAGATTTGAACAACTTCGTGGAGGAGGCTGTACGACTAGGGTCCAGAGGTCTTGAACAACTTCTTGCAGGAGGACGCATGACTAGAGTTCAGAGGTCTTGAAAAACTTCTTGGAGGAAGCTGCACGATTAGAGTCCAGAGGTCTTGAACAACTTCTTGTAGGGGGCCGCATCACTAAGTCTAGAGGTCTTGAAAAAATTCTTGGAGGAGGCTGCACGACTAGAGTCCAGAGGTCTTGAACAACTTCTTGGAGTAGGCTGCAGACCAGAGTCCAGAGGTCTTGAAATTTCTTGCAGGAGGCTGTTTGACTAGAGTCCAGAGGTCTTGAACAACTTCTTGGAGGAGGCTGCATGGCTAGAGTCCAGAGGTCTTGAACAACTTCTTGCAGGAAGCTGTACGACTAGAGTCCATGCGTGACTAGAGTCCAGAGGTCTTGAACAACTTCTTGGAGGAGGCTGTACGACTAGAGTCCAGATGTCTTGAACAACTTCTTGCAGGAGGCTGTGTGACTAGAGTCCAGAGGTCTTGAAAAACTTCTTGGAGGATGCTATGACTAGAGTCCTGAGGTCTTGAACAACTTTTTGCACGAAGCTGCACAACTAGAGTCCAGAGGTCTTGAACAGCTTCTTGGAGGAGGCTGCATGGCTATATAGAATCCAGACTTCTTGAACAACTTCTTGCAGGAGGCTGCATGACTATTCCGGAGATCGTGGACAACTTCTTGCAGGAGGCTGCACGATTAGAGTCAAGAGTTCTTGAACAACTTCTTGGAGGAGGCCACATGACTACAGTCCAGAGGTCTTGAACAACTTCTTGCAGGAGGCTGCATGACTAAAGTAGAGAGGTCTTGAACAACTTCTTGGAAGCGGCCCATGACTAGAGTCCAGAGGTCTTGAACAACTTCTTGCAGGAGACTGTGTGAATAGAGTCCAGAGGTCTTGAACAACTTCTTGCAGGAGGCTGTACGACTAGAGTCGAGATGTCTTGAACATCTTATTGCAGGAGGCTGCACGACTAGAATCAAGAGGTCTTGAACAACTTCTTGCAGGAGGTAGCGTGACTAGAGTCCAGAGGTCTTGAACAACTTCTTGGAGGAGGCTGTACCACTAGAGTCCATATGTCTTGAACAACTTCTTGCAGGAGGCTGTGTGACTAGAGTCCAGAGGTCTTGAAAAACTTCTTGGAGGATGCTATGACTAGAGTCCTGAGGTCTTGAACAACTTTTTGCACGACTGCACAACTAGAGTCCAGAGGTCTTGAACAGCTTCTTGGTGGAGGCTGCACGGCTATATAGAGTCCAGACATCTTGAACAACTTCTTGCAGGAGGCTGCATGACTATTCCGGAGATCTTGGACAACTTCTTGCAGGAGGCTGCATGATTAGAGTCAAGAGTTCTTGAACAACTTCTTGGAGGAGGCCACATGACTACAGTCCAGAGGTCTTGAACAACTTCTTGCAGGAGGCTGCATGACTAAAGTACAGAGGTCTTGAACAACTTCTTGCAGGAGACTGTGTGAATAGAGTCCAGAGGTCTTGAACAACTTCTTGAGGGAGGCTGCATGACTAGAGTCCAGAGGTCTTGAACAACTTCTTGCAGGAGGCTGTACGACTAGAGTCCAGAAGTCTTGAACATCTTCTTGCAGGAGGCTGCACGACTAGAATCCAGAGCTCTTGAACAACTTCTTGCAGGAGGCTGCGTGACTAGAGTCCAGAGGTCTTGAACAACTTCTTGGAGGAGGCTGTACGACTAGAGTCCAGATGTCTTGAACAACTTCTTGCAGGAGGCTGTGTGACTAGAGTCAAGAGGTCTTGAAAAATTCTTGGAGGACGCTGAATGACTAGAGTCAAGAGGTCTTGAACAACTTCTTGGAGGAGGCCACATGACTACAGTCCAGCGGTCTTGAACAACTTCTTGCAGAAGGCTAAAGTACAGAGGTCTTGAACAACTTCTTGCAGGAGGTGCATGACTAGAGTCCAGGGGTCTTGAACAAGTTCTTGCAGGAGGCTTCAAGACTAGAGTCCAGAGGTCTTGAACAACATTTTGCACGAAGCTGCACAACTAGAGTCCAGAGGTCTTGAACAGCTTCTTGGAGGAGGCTGCACGGCTATATAGAATCCAGACGTCTTGAACAACTTCTTGGAGGAGGCTGCACGACTAGAGTCCAGAGGTCTTGAACAACTTCTTGGAGGAGGCTGCACGACTAGAGTCCAGAGGTCTTGAACAACTTCTTGGAGGATGCTGTATGACTAGAGTCCAGAGGTCTTGAACAACTTCTTGCAGGAGGTGCATGACTAGAGTCCAGAGGTCTTGAACAACTTCTTGGAGGTGGCTGCACGACTAGATTCTATAGGTCTTGAACAACTTCTTGGAAGAGGCTGCACGACTAGAGTCCAGATGTCTTGAACAAGTTCTTGCAGGAGACTGTGCGACTAGAGTCCAGAAGTCTTGAACAACTTTTTGCACGAAGCTGCACGACTAGAATCCAGAGGTCTTGAACAACTTCTTGCAGGAGGCTGCATGACTAGATTCCAGAGGTCTTGAACAGCTTCTTGGAGGAGGCTACATGGCTATATAGAGTCCAGACATCTTGAACAACTTCTTGCAGGAGGCTGCACGACTATAGTCAAGAGGTCTTGAACAACTTCTTGCTGGTGGCTGTGCGACGAGAGTCCAGAGGTCTTGAACAACTTCTTGCAGGAGGCTGCATGACTAGAGTCCAGAGGTCTTAAACAACTTCTTGGAGGAGGCTGCGTGAGAGGTCTTGAACAACTTCTTGCAGGAGACTCCACGACTAGAGTCCAGAGGTCTTGAACAACTTCTTGAAGGAGGTTGCATGACTGGATTCCAGAGGTCTTGAACAACTTCTTGCAGGAGACTGCACGACTAGAGTCCAGAGGTCTTGAACAACTTCTTGCAGGAGGTTGCATGACTAGACTCCAAGGTCTTGAACAACTTCTTGAAGGAGGCTGCACGACTAGAGTCCAGAGGTCTTGAATAACTTCTTGCTGGTGGCTGTGTGACTAGAATCCAGAGGTCTTGAACAACTTCTTGGAGGAGGCCGCACGACTAGAGTCCTGAGGTCTTGAACAACTTCTTGGAGGAGACTGCAAGGCTAGGGTCCAGTGGTCTTGAACAACTTCTTGGAGGAGGCTGCACGACTAGAGTCCAGAGGTCTTGAACAACTTCTTGGAGGAGGCTGTACGACTAGAGTCCAGAGGTCTTAAACAACTTCTTGCAGGAGGCTGCATGACTAGAGTCCAGAGGTCTTGAACAACTTCTTGGAGGAGGCTGCATGAATAGAGTCCAGAGGTCTTGAACAACTTCTTGGAAGAGGCTGCACGACTAGAGTCCAGATGTCTTGAACAAGTTCTTGCAGGAGACTGTGCGACTAGAATCCAGATATATTGAAAAACTTCTTGGAGGAGGCTTTATGACTAGAGTCCAGAGGTCTTGAACAACTTTTTGCACGAAGCTGCACGACTAGAGTCCAGAGGTCTTGAACAACTTCTTGCAGGAGGCTGCTGCACGACTAGAGTCCAGAGGTCATGAACAACTTCTTGGAGGAGGCTGCATGACGATAGTCCAGAGGTCTTGAACAACTTCTTGCAGGAGGCTGGATGACTAGAGTCCAAAGGTCTTGAACAACTTCTTGGAGGAGGCTGCATGACTAGAGTCCAGAGGTCTTGAACAACTTCTTGTAGGAGGCTGCACGACTAGAGTCCAAAGGTGAGGGAAACAAAACAAAAGATAACAACAACAGAAAACAAATGGAAAAGGACAAAATAAAGTAATGATGGTGTGTCTTCTGGTATATACCTCCTATCCAATTTTAAAATGGTGGACAGCAACCTGCTCAGCCGTACGCTCAGCCAGCTGGTCGATAAGTGTGCAGGCAGTGGGGTTCAATTAATTCAAAGTTGGACTGTCATTTGGGTATATTTAATTCACCTGGTTTAGTTAGTTTGTCACAGTTATTTTATTTATTTAAACTGGTTTTGGGGTCCATTAATTCAGAGTTGAATTAAAATTGAATTAAGGGGGCATAGACCATATTTGTGGTCACCAATTTAACGCTTCATACATTTTGAATGGTTTTGATCTCAAAAAGTAGCTGTGCTTTACAATGATCTATAGGCAAAGCAGTGTTGCCATCAACATTTGTCTGACAGCCTGACACACTGGCAATAATAGAGGTGTTGTTGTTTTTTACAAATTTTCAGCCTTCATCAAGACTTGCTGTCAGTCAGTTTCTCCCCCCCCCTCCCCCCTTTTTCATTCAGCAGGAAAAGTGAGCCCACAGAATGAATCGTATCTCATGGAAAATTGGCTGGATTGAAAAAGTGATCATTCATTTTGAAGAGCAAAGAGATAGCATTCAAATGATATAAAAATTATATCCTATGGATTACATTATATACTATGGACAAAAATTGAGTGAGCTAAACTGTGAATAATGTCAGGAATACAGAATCATGAGAAAATATACAACACTCCAGGGGGCAGGGGTAGATCCAGGGTGGTTGTAAACACCTCATTTTGCTCTTGCTCTTGACTGTCATTCTTGCACTCTTTCATCAGCAACACACAGACTCACCAGAAATACAGTGACTGAGCAGGGTTGACACAGGAGCAGGCAGGCCTGTGTAATAGCCAGAAGGACCAGCTACAGATGCCATCTGAAGGTAAAGGATGGAGCATAAACGGTAAAGCCGTTAATATTATAGTTCCAAACTTTCATCAGTGAGTCTTGCTAATCAGTGAGTCTTGCTAATCAGTGAGACCAGCATCATTTGAGTCTTCAGCTTCTAGATATCTCTTCTTCTCCCACGATTCTAACCCAGAAGATCCTTCGTACTCTTAATGACTCCATACTTTCGTCTTTCCAGAGCTTTTGTTTGCATTCTTCTTGACATGGAATTTAATAGTGCTAACAAGTAAATAGCAGTACCAATTTGGGTGTGTGTCAAACCAGTGGCCACAAAACCCAAACATAAGGTCCGGTGAAACTGAAAAAGTTCTCAAATAGAGTTTCCAAAGCCCTCAAATAGAGTTTTCAAAGCCCACTTCCAAGCAGGTGGGAAAAGCGAACCTGAAAATGAAATGAACGGACTTGCCTAAAAAAAGCCAATCTTATGGTCTCTTTATTTAATTAATTTCAAAATTAGTTCATTTTAGGTGACTTGTCATGTCAATTTTAGTTGAATTGTTTAATTAAACTGTCATTTCAAATTTATTTGAATTAATTAGTTAACTAGTCACATCAAATTTAATTGAGCCCCACTGTGTGCAGGTAGCTGAACGTCCAAGTGGCTAAGCATAGAGGTGGCTGTTCAGGGTAGCTGAGTGTGCAGGTGGCTGAGCTAGCTGAGCGTGTAGTTATAGGGAAGTCTTATTTCCAGGCTACCCTTCTTCTTGTAATGAATGACTTAATTATGTGTTTGAGCCTTTCCTTCTTCTAATTCTTTTTTCTCATTGCGGCATGATGAGGATATTGCTCAGATATTCACAGAGGCTTTTTGATAGCCGTATTTCTTTCACTTGTGATGATCTTCCTGGTTTCCTTGTGTACCAGACCATCGTTAAAACAAATGGACCAAGATGCACAAACGAAAAATTCAACCTCAGTCTATATTAATTTTGTAGGGCTTGTGCTAGAGCGATGCTAAACTCGAGAGCCCTAGTCCTAGCTAGGAATATTAACTTGAGAGCCGTAGTCCTAACTAGGGATATTAACTTGAGAACCCTAGTCCTAGCTAGGGATATTAACTTGAGAGCCTGTCCTAGACTCTAGCCCTAGCTAGGGATATTAACTCGAGAGCCTTAGGGATATTAACTTGAGAGCCCTATCCTAGATTCCAGCCCTAGTAACTTCGTGAGAGGTATTATTGGCTGCATGAATTATTATGTGTCTTGGTCAACTTTGTTTACATGATCCACCATGGCTACTCAAGTAGTCGATTTCAACCCAGCGGGACCAATTATTTTATGACATGTCTTACTATTAAAAAACAGAAAGAAAACCATGAAAGTTTGCAACTATGAAAACATGTCAAAATATTTCAAATAAATTGCCAAGTCCTATCATCTCACACTCATTGTCAGGGTCATCTTGTGTCCTAGGATGTCATAATAAAAATTTAATATGCATCTTCTTCTCTTCACCTCCTGCATACTACCTGTCTTGGACTTCCATGAATTGTCCAGGAAAATGGACGTTTGCTCCAGCATCCAGGAGGCCGATCATCCCAGTATTTAAGGCCCCACCTACATATGTGCTTTGATTAGAACTATAGTGCATGGCTATAGCGGATGAATGTGTGTAAATGACAGTCTGAATGGGTGTGGTACAATGTCAGTAAATAAAAGAGGCTCTAGCTATATTCACTGAACATTTGTGCAGCAGACTTGACAATACCTGGTGGAGGTTTTCAAGTCCCATATGGATACAAAAAAGGCTCTTGAGCATGATCGAAGGAAATGCTTTTATTCTGTACAATATATACCCATGGTTGCCAACTCCTTAATCCTAATACAACTCTGAATTTTATACCAGTTAAAACTCCAAATATATCCAAAGTATTATTAAAAAATACAAATACAATACTGATATTTAAGAATGTTAGAGTAATAAGTTAACTGAGTTCAGAAATAGCATTCTTGCATCTTTGAAACATTCTTGCTGTTGGGTTGGTTCGATTGCAAGTGAACACAAAGGAACCTTATTTCGACTTCAAACCCAACACCTTGCCCAGGGTTAAAAGTTCTACAGAGCTAACAATAATTATTTTGAACTTTAAACCCCCAAAGCAGGTCTCCAGTTGCAGTAGGACTATAATGCCAGGCAGAGTCATAGTCACAGTGATAATAGTACCTAAATACAAAGATTATTAAAATACATCCAAAGATACTGTACAAGGTTAGAAAAATACAAATATTTGTATAAAATCTGAGTTTTTGGTAGCCCTGTATACCAATGTGAACTGGGCTCTGAGATCGTCCCCCACAGGACTCTTGTGATTAAAACTTCATTAAATCAGACGGTTACAATACTTCTTGACAAGTGTCTGGGAGCTTGCCTACATAAAAATCTGGTCCAGGAGAGAAGAGGCTATCCAAGTTCATTATCTTTTATTCAAGCTCCTGTCCTTCCAAAGATCAATTTCACAGCTCCTGCCAGGAATCCCCCTCCCAAAATGCTCCTACATTACGCGCGCAAATCCCCCCGCTCCAGGTTTAGGATCGTCACGTCTGGATATCATCACCTGATGCTCGGACAGTTTCGTTTTCCACCATGGCTGTGCATTATAGAAGAGCTACTGAGAAGGACGTGCCAACATTATTTTGGCTCATACAAGTAAGAAAACCTGTTATACCACTAATAACGCGACATGGATTTTCTTTCCAAAATGGCAGCAATTAGCAGAGAACCTCAGGGAATCTGACAGTGTTGAAATCAACCAGGAAGGTATATTAAATACCCACACACAACAAACATGAATTTGTACACTGGGCTGGCAGTTCCAGTCCAATTTTAATTTAATTACATAATTGCATTCTGGTTTGCATGAATTTATTCATTAACCCTCTTCCTACCAAGTTAGAAATCACCCAAAAAATGACAAAACTGTAATGCCCCTTAATTAACAAGACTGTATAACTCCATTTTTAATACACTATTGCTGATTCTCTATTGCTGAAAGTAATGTATTACAAATTTGTTCAGAAAGAATGGAAGATTCTAATTTCTGCTATTTTGATCACAAATTTCGCAAGTGTTAATGTGTTAATGGTGTTAATGTGTTAATTATCAAAATAAATTGTTCGGAAGTGTTGCTAATTAATTACTAGATATATTCCAATCGCGTGCGTGTCACACACTAATATATACAATCCATCGTGACGTAACAATATATTACGTATGATGATAATGTGACGTATATAATAACTAAACATTACATCTCCCACTTTCTTTAAATGAAAAGTACAGGAGTAAACATAAACTCAGTTGCTAACAACATGTATTCAACAGCAAAAAAAATAAATTCAAAAGTGAAATGAAGTAACAGAATATAGTCAGTTACGGAGTCTATCACTTAGCCACTGAGTCACGTTCACAGGTAAAGCAGAGGTAAACTTTGCATTTTACACAAAATTTCTCTGTACAATGATAATGCTTGTTGGATTTACATAAAGTACAATACTTCCTGTCTTTCCCAAATTGCTGTCTATGTGTTGCTCAAACATCAGACCGTCTACCCACGGGAGATGTCATGGATTGGGCAAATGAAGAAGCTGACAAAAGATCCTGCACCAAACTTCCAAGAATTTTTTTGTGGTCATATTTGGACCTTTGGCTTTGCGGAAGTCTTTCTCGGTACAAAATATAAGCATTGGTGGTGGCTATGTCAATGCAGTGGGACATCGGTGTTTTCCAGTATTTATGGGTCTGCCGCCTTGTCTGGAAGTACTGAAGGAGCTGGTCTGAAAGATCAACTCCTCCCATATGCCGGTTGTGGTAAATCACATCTGGAATTGATCTCCTGAACTCCAATTGATGTCTTCACTCTTCTCTTTACCTGGTAGTTAGAATTTCCCAAGTGAATAGTTGAAGCAACACATACTACCTTGGTATCTCTCCAAAGGCAGAAAACAATTGGCCCATCCCTGATACAAACCCCATACCCCCTCTGGTATGCACGCCGTTGCATCTTTTTCTTCTGCAGTCCAAGAGCAGCTGAACACCCCCTTCGAGTGGGATCTATCGTCCCTACAGCACCAAACCCCTTGTTGACCAAGTCACTGAGGGGACGAATAAAAATTATCTATGTAGACAATATAATCCTGGTTCTCCAGCCCTTTAACCATGTTTATCACGACATCATAACTTAGCCCCTTAGAAGACACTGCTCCCACTTTCCCTCGATAGACCGAAAAATTGCATCCGTAACCATTGGCCGAATCACACAGCACCCACAATTTGAACCCCCACTTTGTTGGTTTATTCGTACATATTGCTTACAGATGAAGCGACCATTCGCTCATCCACCGACACATGCTGACTGGGCTGGTACAGTTTCATGCAATTAGCCTTCAACCTGTCGAGAAGAAACCGAACTTTATAAAGGCGATCGGTAGGATCAATGTTACACGGATTGATGTCACTGATGTGAAGAAATGTCAAGAGAGAAGAGAAAACATTCCTGCTCAATGAAACACTCTGTATAAATTCAGAGGAGAAAAGTGGGTCTTTGGACCAGTATGAGAAGTAGTCCTCTCGTGGATGAAGGCCCACATACACAACTATGGCCCAACTATGGCCAAAAACAGCTTGAAATTGACTCGATTCAGTCCCTCTTTGGGGTAAAGCTTTATATGTATTCTGGAACAGCTCAGGATAGGAATTGCTATTCATATAAATCGTATCGATGATATCCTGGTCAAAGAAGGGGAGGAAGTAGTCCAAAGCACTGTTTGTTTCTGAGGGGACATTGGGACCTGGTGTTCGGTTTGGTGTGAAGACTGGTTCAGATACAGTAGCTGTATCAACATCAGTCAACCTCTTCATACCTGTGTGTGGAGAGAATGGTATAGAGATTTGAGTCGAGACATCATTAGATAATATTTGTGTGTGTATAACCTGGCTCATCCAAAGGTGATGATCTTGGACTTGGTCTACCACCCCTTCCTTGGCCTCTTCCTGCACCCCTTGTTCGCCCGCTTCCTCTTTTTCTTCCCACATCCCTTGCTCGTCCTCTTCCTACACCCCTTGTTCGTCCTCTTCCTACACCCCTTGCTCGTCCTCTTCCTACACCCCTTGCTTGTCCTCTTCCTACACCCCTTGCTCGTCCTCTTCCTATACCCCTTGCTCGTCCTCTTCCTACACCCCTTGCTCGTCCTCTTCCTACACCCCTTGCTCGTCCTCTTCCTACACCCCTTGCTTGTCCTCTTCCTACACCCCTTGCTTGTCCTCTTCCTACACCCCTTGCTCGTCCTCTTCCTACACCCCTTGCTCGTCCTCTTCCTACACCCCTTGCTTGTCCTCTTCCTACACCCCTTGCTCGTCCTCTTCCCACACCCCTTGCTCGTCCTCTTCCTACACCCCTTGCTCATCCTCTTCCTACACCCCTTGCTCGTCCTCTTCCTATACCCCTTGCTCGTCCTCTTCCTACACCCCTTGCTCGTCCTCTTCCTACACCCCTTGCTCGTCCTCTTCCTACACCCCTTGCTCGTCCTCTTCCTACACCCCTTGCTTGTCCTCTTCCTACACCCCTTGCTCGTCCTCTTCCTACACCCCTTGCTTGTCCTCTTCCTACACCCCTTGCTCATCCTCTTCCCACACCCCTTGCTCGTCCTCTTCCCACACCCCTTGCTCGTCCTCTTCCTATACCCCTTGCTCGTCCTCTTCCTATACCCCTTGCTCGTCCTCTTCCTACACCCCTTGGTTGTTCTCTTCTTGCACCACTTGTTTGGCCTCTCACTCTATCACTATTACAATACAATTTGTATGTATCCTTATATATATAAAATCTTCTTATTTGTATAAGTCTTACCTGTCAGTGTCTGATGAACTTCCCTCTTCTTCAGTCTCAGAAGACTCATCCTTTTCCAAAGTTGAATGGTTGGCTGCCTTCATCATTGCTCTGATCATTCATAATGGACTCACCTACACTCGTCATGGCCTCATCTAGCTCTTGGTCAAGATCTTCAATAGCCTCTGGATCAGAGAGATCTAAAAATTTCATTCGCGGAAGAGCTAGAGCTAGATATATCCAAACTAGAGAAACAATCTCTCTCAAACATGGACGCAACTTCTGCTACATCAAATGTTCTAGTAGGGCCAGACAAAGACTTAGCCATGCTAGAAGATAGAATATGCAGCACATGGCTATGCTGGAGGAATATTCTAGAAAAGCTTGCCACATGACAAGGTGTGTAGCTATATATAAGTGACAACACTACTTCAGCTAATTTTCAAGCTCTTTTATTCCCCAAATCTCTTAAGATAACATCATATATTTTTTTGCATATTCAAGTAAAGTGATCTTTCTACAATGTATGTGGCAAGGTATGTGGCAAGTTTCAGGGCTTAACCCTTATCAGTTCAAAGATATGATGTTTAAAAAAATTGGCCAAAATTGGCCGATTTTTGTACAAGTTGTAGGAAGAGGGTTAATAAGTTGTCTTGTAAAAACAATATGATGTGTGTGTGTGTGTGAAGGGCAGTGGCAGAGCCAGGAAGGAAAAGATGTAGGGCACAGAAATTCTTGGCCTGCTCATGCCCACTTTGGTATTAACCACACCCACTTAATTATGCTCATTCTGGTTGATAATATAATTCGTCTATTTCTGTCTTTTGATTATGACACTTTCCAAACATAGTTCCATGGTAAGTTCCTTCTCAATAGAAAGAACTGCCAGATCAGTGAGTCATTGTTCTGTCATGGTGATCTCAAGTACATCCTCTTCAAGTGCTGAGATCTTTCACAATGTACTGTGCTAATACAAATTGTCATTGCTGTATGGATAGCTTTGATGAAGGTAGGGAAAGCTGGTAGAAATTCTCGAAAAACATCTCATAGAATATTCACCAAAGTACGAAATGCTAGAGTAGACTCCATGCAGAGTGAGTCCTAGTCCAGATCATAGATGCTTGCTAGAGGCTTCAAGCGAAGAGGATCCAATAAAGGAGGCTGACTCAGTTAGAGTGATGAAATATATCACATGAGATTTGCTAAATCGTCTATTCAGTTCTGCAACACAGAAAAATGGAGATTGATCTTGTACTCCATGCTTGTTGAGAGAATCACCCATGATCAAGTAGTAATAGCAGGGGCAATATAATGCAGTAGTACAGTAATAGCAGTGGCAATAGTAATAGCAGTGACAATATGATGCAGTAGTAATAGCAGTGTCAATATAATGCAGTAGTAATAGCAGGGGCAATAATTATAATGCAGTAGTAATAGCAGTGACAATATGATGCAGTAGTAATAGCAGTGTCAATATAATGCAGTAGTAATAGCAGGGGCAATATAATGCAGTAGTAATAGCAGTGACAATATGCTGCAGTAGTAATAGCAGTGGCAATATGATGCAGTAGTAATAGCAGTGGCAATATGATGCAGTAGTAATAGCAGTGGCAATATGATGCAGTAGTAATAGCAGTGACAATATAATGCAGTGGTAATAGCAGTGACAATATGCTGCAGTAGTAATAGCAGTGACAATATGCTGCAGTAGTAATAGCAGTGTCAATATACTGCAGTAGTAATATATAGCAGTGTCAATATAATGCAGTAGTAATAGCAGTGGCAATATGATGCAGTAAGGCTGGTTCACAATATGACGTTAGCTTACTGTTACGTTTCGTCTCCGTTTCATCGTTTCGTCTCCCATCGTCTGCTGTTCACAATTCAACTTAATTAGCGATAAAGTCACTCCGACACTTTCTCAACTCCATCCAAAGTGCACCTGAAGCGATGAGGAGGAGAAGCATTTGTGAGTGGCAAGTTATACTACTCGTTCTACTGATCAGTAGGAGGAGGGGAATGATGACCTTATTAGCTACCTCCTTCCACGCGTTTTCTTTTGCACGAACATCTTTGTGTGTTCTAGAGCTTATCCAGGTAAAATCTCGCACAGCTTCGACTAGCTTCTTGTCGTCCATCATCCACGTGTTTAAATGTATAACTGGTGCATATTTGATTGGTCAGACGCACTGGACCTGATGCTTGATTAGAACTCTGGTCTACTCCTTCTCCTAGCGTTTCTCTTCGTTCGACGAAACAGAGGGCGACGGGGAATGTTCACAAATTGACGATAGATGACGGGACGAAACGAAATGGTGAGCTATCGTCGTATTGTGAACCAGCCTGTAGTAATAGCAGTGACAATATGATGCAGTAATAATAGCAGTGGCAATATGATGCAGTAATAATAGCAGTGGCAATATGATTCAGTAATAATAGCAGTGACAATATGATCCAGTAATAATAGCAGTGATAATATGATCCAGTAATAATAGCAGTGATAATATGATCCAGTGACAATATGATCCAGTAATAATAACAGTGATAATATGATCCAGTAATAATAGCAGTAATATGATCCAGTAATAATAGCAGTAATAATATGATCCAGTAGTAATAGCAGTGATAATATGATCCAGTAATAATAGCAGTGTTAATATGATGCAGTAGTAATAGCAGTGAGAATATTATTCTGTAAGTGTTGATGAAGCTGTCTCTGCCTGGGTAGGCAAGGACTGGTATTGAACTGGTTAACACTGCCTCTTGTTCAGCTTAGCATTATACTTCGTCTACTCAGCATCCGTATGAAACATTTCAAGAGTTGACACAGCAACAGAAAACAGACCTCCTGCTTTAGCAAGATTAACCAGACCCCCTGTTTAGCAAGATTAACTTGGGTACCTTGTAGGCAATCATACCAACTCTTAGTAAAGGCCAATGCCCTGTCAGATACAATAAGAAAGAGAAGAAATTGGAAGTTCTTGATCTGAAGGAGAAGACCATTTGACTCAACGTCTTTTGCTCTATCGAACCATTAGAGGTCTTATCCAAGGTTGCACTAGATGAGTCATAGTTGCAGCATACAGCAATCACGGCACTTTGTGGGCATGCCCAACATGTTTGAGAGCACTTTGCAGCTGATGAATCTACTTTAATTCTTTCTGTTCTACAAAGATTGCATGTACTGTACCTTGGTTGTAGATACACACACACACAAGCAGACAGAGAAAGTGACAAGCACCCTGAATCCTCTTCACACAGTCAGCCAGAACCAAGTTAAGAGTGTGTGCATAACAATGAACATCATAGCATATGGTGCCACTTCTCTTGCACATTTCCACTCGTACCTGATGCTCCGTCGAACCCTTGTGCCACAACACAGGCAGAGGATCGACCCCTGTGCTACAACACAGGCAGAGGATCCATTGAACCCCTGTGCTATACAGACAGGGGCTCCATCGAACCCCTGTGCTACAACACAGGCAGAAGATTGAACCCTGTGCTACAACACAGACAGGTACTCCATCAAACCCTGTGCTACAACACAGCAGAGGATCGAACCCCTGTGCTACAACAAAGGCAGAGGATTGAACCCCTGTGCTACAACACAGACAGGGAGTCCATCAAAACCTGTGCCACAACACAGGCAGAGGATCGAACCCCTGTGCTACAACAAAGGCAGAGGATTGAACCCTTACAACACAGACAGGGACTCCATCAAAACCTGTGCCACCACACAGGCAGAGGATCGAACCCTTGTGCTACAACACAGGCAGAGGATTGAACCCCTGTCTACAACACAGACAGGGACTCCATCAAATCATGCTAAACTCACAGTTGTCTAACTTGTGACCTCTATAAATCTCTCATGAATATGCCTGTCTCATCCACCCCCCTCAGAATCACAGCAGCTGCTTCTCCTTTGCTCGCGTCTTTTCATTCCTCTGCAAAAGTAAAGATAGCCTGCCCTTTGCAAACTTCCAGCAACCGAGCTTCACACCATGTCAACCACTACCTTTAAAAGCCTTATCTGTATTTCAGGAGAGACATAAGTATCATATGTTGGCCACTTACATGTCTCTCCTTAATAATTGTATCATGGTTGGCAAGAAGACTACGAAAATTTCCTCTGCTTTGGGAAGTGCTAATAGATTCATCGTGCCTCCGTAAGGCAGTTTCAAGGCAAGCACACAGAAAGATTACAATCACACTGGAAAGATAATGTCTGTTCTTGAACCTTTTGAATTAGCAATTGATGTTCATGTTCATTGATTGTGTATGTGTGCCAAGAAGATATGTCAAATATTTAGCACATCTTAAAGAATACCCTCTTTACCTGTTTCTTGCTTCCAACCTCTAACACCAGATCTGGTAAATGTTTCTTCAGCTCTACCATCACCCACACAGAAATATAACGTTAGGTAAAACAAAAAAACAGCGTCTACTTGTATTGAATACTCTAGCCACTTGTAGGATATAAGTCGGTCTTAGTTCCTGTCAGTGTTGAAGGAAATTCAGTTGTTAAGTGGGAAGGCTGGACTGGTTTGTGACCGAGGCTTGAGGCAATATCTGAAGGTAAACTGTATGTGGTCCCACCTGATACCTCCTCATAAGAAGTGCTTGCTCTCAGTGCCCAGAATTTGTACAATGTCTAGGCCAGGTGCATTATCCGAGTTGATAATGGCAAGCCCACTACTAGGGTTCCGGACAGTGACATTATATAGTTACACTGTTGAGCTCGAGCTAGATTTTGACTAGTCGGTTCTCGGCTGGACTGCTGCCTGGAGAGGCTGAAAGTGGATTCTCCTTCTCATTCCCAGGTTCACTTTCGACAGACTCTAATATTCTTTTCTTAGCTAAGCTTGCTTGTAAACTTACTATGTGCAGCCATGAGCAGCAGACTCTAGATAACACACTCCTAACCAAATGTTGTACTAGGAGCAGCCAATTGGTAGGGTACCCAGGCAATGGTAGGGCATGTGCTCTACAGGCCCTGGTGTAGCTACGCCACTGATGAGGGTGTGTGTGTGTCTGTTAACCATGCAGTCATTTATAGTTACTAGGTTGGTTGACTTGGAAGCAACTGATTTGTATTTTAACTAGGCAGCAATAGCTGTTGGGTACTTCAAATAGGATTCCTGCCAGTCCCCTTCACACTTTGCTACCACTACACACTGCCCTAGTGCTTTGATCCTGGGAAACCTCAGTTATTTGTTGTCACAAAGTAATCAACACAGATGTCTACTTGATTAAAATACATGGCCAGTACACAGTATGTCAAGGAGAGCATGGGTCATACCATGTACCCCGGAGCAGTTCAACAAAGAATTATTGAAATTGTACAAAACTCCACTCATTACTTAATTTTCCACTTTATCTCTTCCTTGGAGAAACTTTTTTTAACGTAAGCACAAATAAAGCACACCAACACTAGTGCTGATGCAACACTTGGGAGTCCGGCAACAAGTAGTTCACCACTAACAGAAACAGCATCAATGTCGACTAGTGCTGATGCAATGCTAGATACTTCTTGCACAGGCTGCAACACACAGAAGTTGAAATAGGTATACCAGACGACCGTGAACTTGAAGCTAAGACAATTAATCTCACAAGGTCATTATCACGTTGTGTGTCACCTCCATTGGCATACAGGAGAATGTTTGTAGGTGCCCTCCCTGGTTACAGTGAAGCTGTGCCCTCCCTGGTACAGGCCTGCTTCAGTAATCAACATGGTAAAGATTGTTAGTTCTGGAGCTATCCTGAGCAAGTTCTTGAAAGATGCTGCTTAACAATAATACTTATACAAATGGTTTATAAGAAGTATGTATATATATAGAGTAAGAAGTTGTTTTGGGATGGGAGAGCTGACCTTTAATAAGTGGGCAAGCATACAGCCAGTCCTACCTCTAGGGGGAGCCAGGTACATGCTCCCCAGGAACATTTTTGGGGGTCTTGCATGGCTCCGAGATCAATTCTGGTGCATTCTGAGCTAAATTTCCGAAGTATCACAAATTCAAATGGCCCTAGCTATCTATATAGCCAATTCTATAACTAAAACTTTCTAAAGCTAAGCATAATTCATAATTAACACAAGGTTAGTGCAAAACTTACAAAATCCTGACAGCCATCTTTGTGTGTTAAATTTGAAAGAAACAGGTTTATTGTATGTATGTGTGGTGCAAAGATCATCCCATCTTATCTTGTGGGGGAGCTCCAGCCCCTACTTCTTATGCCAGTGGATTGACTTGTCAAGAAAGAAAGGGAACAAGAGTTTACCAATGTAGACACCAAGATTTCGAGTATGCTTTTTAAAATCATGTATACTAATATTATACTGTTTTTTATTTAAGGTAAGGATTCTCCAAACGTTTGTGGTCTACATTTGGTACATTCTTGGTTCCTTTTTTTCTTAACTTTTTAATGCTTATACAAGACTTATTATTTGAAACTAAAAACTTGTCAACCAAAAAAAACTTTACCAGTGCAAACTAGTCTCCTTCCATATAGTCCCCTTCCATTGTAAATAACTATGGTCTAGATGTAATGACTTTCTCGATAATCAACTTAAATTCACTCACTTGACATTCCGGCTCAATGATCTAGCAGAAATGTTGAGTGAGTAAATTTAAACATCGAGTGAGTAAATTTAAACATCGAGTGAGTAAATTTGAACATCGAGTGAGTAAATTTGAACATCGAGTGAGTAAATTTGAACATCGAGTGAGTAAATTTAAACATCGAGTGAGTAAATTTAAACATCGAGCGAGTAAATTTGAACATCAAGTGAGTAAATTTAAGTGGATTATCAAGAAAGTCATTGTGTATATTAATTTAGTTTTTTTAATTGTCTTGTTCTTGTCTTGTTCCTAAAACGTTAAAAAAACATAAAAAAAGTATTATATTTCTAGCCCAAGCATTCTCCTTAAAAGAAACTGCTCAGGATAATTCATGAATTTCTGGTTTACCCTTCGCAAAGGATTCAAGCCATGTGTGAAGTGTTTTGTAGGTTAAAATCAGCAGAAACCATCATAGAGTTCTAAGAATGCCAAAGACAAAGTTTTTTTGCCGTTATTTTTAAATAGGGGTCAAACTTAGGGGTCAAACTAACACAGGGAATGCAGAACATATGCCATTTGTGGTAATGCCTGGTAATGCCATATTTTTATCCACTCCTCACTGAGGGCTTGCAAGTAATAGCACAATTCTATTCACCACACTGTACTGTGCGCATGATATCATACTGGTAATATTAAATTCAAGAATGGCAGAGATCAGTTTAACAAGAAAGAGTAGTTTTGGTGTCAATTCTGACAGCAGTTCGATTTGCAGAGCACCAGAACAATAGAAGTGCAGGCAGACAAATGAGAAGCGGGTTAGGAACTGTCCAGAAGGAGTGGAGGAAATATCGTCCCAAGACAAGATGAAATGGCTAAAAGGAGGTCGGGAAGCAAGACTTCTGGATGTGGAAGGAAAAAAAGGAAAAAGCCTTGGAACTAAGCCAGAGTCAGTGACAGAGAATCGAGGAGGGAGGGAGGGCAGAGAGTGCTTGAGCCCCCCTCCCAGTAGTATCAGTTACCATATTGGCTCTGATAGACCGACATAACAGGCTAATTAACTCTTACTTCACATACATAACAAGCTAAATAACTCTTACTTCACATACATCACAGAGGCTAAATAACTCTTACTTCACATACATCACAGAGGCTAAATAACTCTTACTTCACATACTAAATAACTCTTACTTCACATACATCACAGAGGCTAAATAACTCTTACTTCACTACATAACAGAGGCTAAATAACTCTGTAGTTCGCATACATCACAGAGGCTAAATAACTCTTACTTCACATACATAACAGGCTAATTAACTCTTACTTCACATACATAACAAGCTAAATAACTCTTACTTCACATACATCACAGAGGCTAAATAACTGTAGTTCGCATACATTACAACAGAGGCTAAATAGCTCTTATTTCAAATACACAACAGGCTTATTTCACATGCATAACAGAGGCTAAATAACTTTTACCTCGCATCATTAAAAAAAAAATTCAATTTGATGTTTCCATAACTAACAAAATATTAACCTGGAATGAGGAACCTGGAATGAGGAACCTAGAAATTTTTTGGTAATTATTAGAACTGTTGACTTTATTGCCTTTTAATTATGGTTTTTAATTATGGTTGTAAATCGGTTAGCATTTCAATAAGGTTGTGTTCAATTTTCTTTGTCATTCCCCCCCCCCCCCCCCCCCCCATCTCTGCCATGGAGTGCTACCCTACCACATTTACAGTCAGTTGGAATGGTTAAAGTATTTCTTGAAGAGAAATGGCCTCTCTCTACGAAGACAGACGACAGTGTGACTCCCTCCATAATGAAGACACAACTACTTCGCCATTCCAAATCTCTCCCTTCTCTTCCATTGCAAACATGATAAAACTCAACTCTGACTGGACTTGCCAGGAGACACTACTGTAGCCAGAAGATGTGAGAGGTCCATTCCCATATGCACCACGGGTCACGACAAGGGGAGATGCACTGTAGTCCTTTCAGCCATGGTAGATGGACCCAAGCTAAAACACTTTGAGGAGTATATCCAATAGTAGAGCTTGAGAGGATTATGGGTGTTGTGTGGTCGCATAGCCTCAATAGATGGACTTACCAAGTACTTGGTTGATAGATCATGGTGAGCATTCAACTCCAGGAGGAGGTTTTTGGTGTGGTGTGTAAGACATGCGAAAAAAACGAACACTGACAGCCAGCAGACATCTCGTGGAATAAACATTTCAAAGCGACATACTAAGAGAAGTACAGTTAGTGGATGATGTCTGGGTAGGAGTGTTGTACTGCTGCTTGGCAATGCGCATGCTCCAGACAAAGAACCATGCTTGAGATGATTAAAGAGGCTAGGATAGCTTGTTTGCCGTGTGATAAAGAAATCTTTCAGTGCTTGCTGCGTCTCTGTGGAAATGGACGGGTCTGTATACGGAGAGATTCACTGCATCAGAAATAATGAGTAGCAGCTTTAGCTGTACCAGCCATTGCAGTGACTCACCTGTTCAAGGGGACCCTTTACGTTCTTTATGTTTTGGCGGGCGGAAGCCAAATATAAAGAAGGCTAAAGGGTCGACCACGCTAGATTAGAACGGCGACTGAGAAAATCGGTTGCCTTGGAAAAGGATAAAATAGTGGACGTACTTCCCGTTGATGCTGATTGACTAGGAACTCGGTAGTGTCTGCTGCTAGCTGGTCTGTGGTGTTTATAAACAAACGTCCTATGAGAAGATGCGCTAGTGCAATGCTCTTTGATTTAAGAGACTGGGACATAAGGTAGGAGTCGCCGCAAGTTACCCGACTATTTGCAGTCACATTGACCAGATTACTGCTATGGCTGTGCAGTATAGAACAGCTATCTGACACTATCTGACAGATATACATACCAGCGTAGCTTTATTTTATTTTGGATTGAAAAGTCAAAAAAAGAAATGAAGCAAACTATGTATATAGCAACAAACAATTGCTGACCCAGTTATAAGAAAGCATGAAGACCTTGGCATTGAGTAGCAGTGAAGAAGAAGAAAAGAAGCTAGAGTATGTTGATGAACAGAACTATGTTCATCCTTTCCTGTTTGCCAAGCACCCCATTCTCACCTTTCGGTGTAGCAAATTTATTTATTGTTGTTGTACAAGGGCCTATGGGAGAGAAGGTTTTGGAGGGCTTACAGGGGTTAATTAGGTTTTGGTGTTTGTCTCACTTCAGGCCGACTTATTTTCAGCTATCCAGTAGGGAGTGGTCAGCTATTAACTATACTGCCCATTCCAGTTCCGCAGCTAAGCCAGGCTAATCTAGCTTTGAATCTGCTGCCAGGCGTGGTCTCGATCGTTGCACTGTGACAACCATTCCCGATTTACATAAGCCTGGATTATTTAAGGTGGGTGACTCGTTCATATTTTTTAACAGGTAAGTATACGTGAATGTGTATAATACATGCCATGCGTGGCAATACCAAGTTTCCCATCCAACTGCAAGGGTTTGCTTCTCTGCCTAATACATTATATAGTAAGTGCCAAGCAGAGCTGATCAACTATTCCTGCACATCACCCACTCCTATCTGCTGCCTTGTTTTTAATTTCTTGTTCTTTTTTGTAGTCAAGAAACCACCTACAAGAAGTTATTCCAGTGGAGTAAGAATATGGGTGGCCAATGCAATTAACCTGGTCTGTATTATACAACCTGTAACCAGAACATACCCCCTCCCCCAATGTGAATACTGCCATAGGGTGTTATACTATCTGTAACTAAAACATGGCTGACCTCCCAATGTGAAACATCGTCCTACTCCAATGTACTCGGTATACAGTACTATAATTAAGATGCCAAGTTTAATTATTAATGCAAAAGTGCTTATGTATTGACATAGACACATGCATCATAAGCAGTTTCCTGGTCTTGTTGAAGGTCTGTACTGTTAACTATTGTCACAGGAGTAAACTTCTGAGGGAACCAACTGATCACTTCTTTGTACAAAAACGTGCAACTGCTTGCTGACTCATCTTTTTACGTAGACTCAATATTGCACATGCTCAAATGGGTTTATGGCATTGACGATCTTCACCGATTTTAAGTACTTTGATGGATTGAGAAACAGATAGTCAATGGAATGCATTGGGAAATTTGGAGTCTTCTGGTAACAAAATTATGACGAATGCAAGTTCTGTGTGTGGAAAAGGTAGATCTTGAAGAAAATTTCACGGTTTTTAACAGAGTTTTTTTGGCTGCTGGTTTATTACCTCTTCAAAGCACTCTTGTTTTGGGTTAAAATCAGTTAAAATCATCATTAAGGATACTCAAGAAGCTGCCATAAGTGCATTAAGGATACTCAAGAAGCTGTCATAAGTGCATTAAGGATAATAAAGAAGCTGCCACAAGTGCATTAAGGATACTCAAGAAGCTGCCGTAAGTGCATTAAGGATACTGAAGGGGCTACCATAAGTGCATTAAGGATACTCAAGAAGAAGTCATAAGTGCATTAAGGATACTCAAGAAGCTGCCATAAGTGCATTAAGGATAGTAAAAAAGCTTCCATAAGTGTATTAAGAATAGTAAAGAAGCTGCCATAAGTGCATTAAGGATACTAAAGAAGCTGCCATAAGTATGTTAAGGATAGTAAAAAAGCTTCCATAAGTGCATTAAGAATAGTAAAGAAGCTGCCGTAAGTGCATTAAGGATACTAAAGAAGCTGCCATAAGTATGTTAAGGATACTAAAGAAGCTTCCATAAGTGCATTATGGATACTAAAGAAGCTGCCATAAGTGTTAAGGATACTAAAGAAGCTGCCATAAATGCATTAAGGATGTTCAAGAAGCTGCACAAGTGTGTTAAGGATAAAGAAGCTGCCATAAATCATTAAATATACTCAAGAAGCTGCCATAAGTGCATTAAGGATACTAAAGAAGCTGCAATGAGTGCATTAAGGATACTAAAGAAGCTGCTGTGTGTTAAGAATACTAAAGAAGCTACCATAAGTGTGTTAAGGATACTCGAGAAGCTACTGTAAGTGATTAAGGATACTAAAGAAGCTGCCATAATTGTGTTAAGGATACTAACGAAGCTGCCATAACTGTTTGCATTAGTTGAGGTCTAACGTGGCTAGCATCGTTTGTTGGTAATACTGCCACATGGTGTCCCTTCATTGGGAACATGAAGAACTCATGTCCAGGTGTATCCCTAAACAACATGGCAGTGACAATATTAAGTACCGTAATGTTCGATGGAGTCTGGATCCAGACCCAACTTTACAAAAACCATTCAGGCATCCATCCAGTTCCTTATGTGAAGTTCTGTCTCAATCCAACCTTCCATCCGGCCGAGCACAGCAGACATGCAGACCCACACACAGACACTACTACTTGATAGAAACATTTGTTGCGTGTATGTGTTGTGGTGTATGGCATCTGAATTATAGAATTTTCTCAGTAATTAAAGGGCTAAAATCGTGAGAATTTGTTTATCAGATCATGAGAAGTACGACAAGAATCCTGAGACCTGTGAGTGTGGACATGCAATGCAACATGCTCCCCACAGAGGCACTTGTGTGCATGCATATATATACCTCTCCTTCATGTGTTCATGTGTAGATCTTATTCGAGATGGGTTTGGCCCGGATTCCTATTTCAAGGTTATCTTAGCAGAGTTGGATTCTGACCCTCCTGAAAGTTCTCCTGTCACAATCCCCAATGCTGCTGACCCTCCCAGTGTTTCCCTGCCCCCCTCTGCTAGCATGGAGAAGAATGAGCGTTTGGTGGGATATGCTCTGTATTATACCGCCTATAGTACTTGGAAAGGCAAAATACTCTTCTTGGAGGACCTGTTCATCAGGGAGGAATATAGGGGTGAGCTGGGAGGGAATGGCTAAGGGTGGCAGAGGAGAAGGGGTAGTACAGTTAACTAGGTGTAGCTGTGGAGGAACTGGGAGGAGGAGTTAGGAGAGGTTAGGTTCAAGTGTAGGAGCTGGGTGGTGCAGCTACGAGAGGCTGGGAGAAGAGCTAGGGGAGGTTGTAGAGGAAGCACTAGACTGGGAGGAGGTGCTTCCTTATTAGTCTGGTTCAAGGGACTAGCTCCTATACTCACACCTGAAAAATTATCTATCCTATGTATGTGTGGTTGTGTGCATGTTGCTATCCTATGTGTGGTTGCTCCTCCCACTTGTGTAGGACATGTTGCTATCCTATGTGTGGTTGCTCCTCCCACTTGTGTGCATGGTGCTATCCTATGTGTGGTTGCTCCTACCACTTGTGTACATGTTGCTATCCTATGTGTGGTTGCTCCTCCCACTTGTGTGCATGCACTAGCAATGCTGGGAATCCTTCTGTAGGTCTATATAGCAGTCAAGATAAAGTGTGTGTGTGGGGGGGGGGGATTCTTCAAGGTTCCATCTTTTTTCTTTTCCAGCACACACCTTTTCAGCAACATTAGCCCCAACCACACCATATTTAGCCATACCCACCATACTGAGCATGTATAGATTGACTACCATCAAGAACCATGAGTTTGAGTACGAGTTACTGAAGGTTTACTATTTTAGCAAAGGTTTACTATCTTGGCGAAGGTTAACTATCTTAGCGAAGGTTTACTATCTTCGAAGGTTTACTATCTTACCGAAGGTTTACTTCTCACAGAAGGTTTACTACCTTAGCAAAGGTTACTATCTTAGCAAAGGTTTACTATCTTACCAAAGGTAACTACTATCTTACTGAAGGTTTACTATCTTAGCAAAGCTTTACTGTCATAACAAAAGTTTACTATCTTGGCAAAGGTTTACTATCTTAGCAAATGTTTACTACCTTACTGAACCTTAGCGAAGGTTCACTATCTTAGCGAGGCATGCTGGAGTCATCTTGAGCTAATACCAGCTGATAATAATAGTCAGAGTGACAGCACCACACATTTTAAAGTTAGATATAAACAATAGTTAACCTTTGCTAAGATAGTAACTTTGGCTAAGATAGTAAACCTTCGCTAAGATAGTAAACCTTCAGTAAGATAGTAACCATTGCTAAGTTAGCTAAGATAGTAAACCTTTGCTGAGATAGTAACCTTTGCTAAGGTAGTAAACCTTCTGTGAGAAGTAAACCTTCGGTAAGATAGTAAACTTTCGCTAAAATAGTAAACCTTCGCTAAGACAGTTAACCTTTGCTATGATAGTAAACCTTTACGCTAAGATAGTAAACCTTCGGTAAGATATAAACCATAGTAAACCTTTGCTAAGATAGTAACTAAGGCTAAGATAGTGAACCTTTGCTAAGATAGTAAACCTTCAGTAAGAGATTAAAAACCTTTGCTAAGATAGTAAACCTTCAGTAAGACCTTCAGTTAGTAAACCAGCAGACAGAAAAAGTCATAATTTTTTTCCTTTCTTCATAAACTTGAAAGGTTTATATTCAAGGGTCATCGATCTCTTCCCCCCTCACAGAACTTGCGTACAATAGCTGCATTCATACAACTTTTAGTCACACAGGAATTCAGATCTTCCAATGAACATTCAAAACTATTGTTTCTCAATTTCTCGATTGTGGAATGAAGCATTTGGTATGGCTCAGCCTGCAGGTGCATTTGGTATGGCTCAGCCTGCAGGTGCATTTGGTATGGCTCAGCCTGCAGGTGCATTTGGTATGGCTCAGCCTGCAGGTGCATTTGGTATGGCTCAGCCTGCAGGTGCATTTGATATGGCTCAGCCTGCAGGTGCATTTGGTATGGCTCAGCCTGCTGGTGCATTCGGTGTTGCAATCAAATAGCACATGTGCAGTTATGAATGGCCCATGCTCAGTTCTGCTTGTTTGGTTTGTGGAGTTGTCGCTCCTGGGAACTGTTAGCAAGTCCAAAGGAGCCTGTAGCTGATGCTCTACCTAAACATATTCTGTTTGCTTTGTAGATTTCTCCTGTGCAAGTGTCTCTAGGTCCAAGAAGGAGGCTTTAAGCATGGGTACAGACATTAATATATGGAATATGTTGGCCTTTATTGCTGAGGAAATTGGGCTGATTTTCAAAATATCCTGGCAGGTGGGGGCGCATTTGTTTGTGTCTAGTGGTGATGGGGCTTGCATTTTTGCTAAAATGCAGAGATAAGCAAAATCTAAAATATGTGGTCGGTTATTTGTGATTTTGTTTTCTCTACTCAAAGGTCAAGGTTAATTAGCTCTCCTGAGGGTTGCCAGACAGGTAGTGACCTGTACTGAGATCTGCAGCTGCCAAGTGGTGGGAACTTCAAAGCCTCCCTTATGCTGGGCAGCAATTAATGTTTGCTAATTGAAGTGCACAAATACATAAATGGCTTTTTGTTACTCCTAATCACTGCCCTCTGGAGTTATTTCCATACCTTATGTGAGACATACATACACACACACACACATACATACATGCATGCACATACATATTGTTGGGATCCCCAACCCATGGAGCACTCCCCCATCCCAACATCAAACTAACTTACTACTATCTCCTTATTAGGGCATAACTGTTAGCATGAGTGCTAACCACTAGAATGCACGCTTACATGTACCTACACAACTGTTTAAGTATGCATATTACCAAATAAGGTCCTAACTCTGTGACTCTGGTAGGTAGCCTATTTAAAGGAGCCTGCCAGAGGCCCAGAAAGGACCAGCTAAGTTGTATCTTGAGTGAAGCACCTTTGATAATCTTCTTTGCCATCATTGTCTGTTTCATTCCCTAACACTGGTGGCAGCTACCAGAGATGACTCCACGTCCCCACCAAGCACCCTACCCAGAAGACTCCAGCCTCTACTGATACCACTATTTCTCACAATTGTGTAAATACTCTTGTGTATTTAAGTTTTGCTGTTTTGGTTCTGCCTACCTGCCCTCCTAGAATTTTGGAGCCATGACTACCAATACCAAGTAAAAAAACTTCCAGCAAAGACAGTACCTGTGACCTTCCTCTCACTCCAGCCGACTCTGAAACCAGCCAATCTAGGCCCACAGAAGTGGGGGTGATTCCTCTGCATCTCACACAGCCACTGCGCAGATAAACTGCTCAGCAGACATGGTCATGATGATGAACATTTTCATGACGATACAATAAGCTGATAAGCTGACAGAGAGAAGAGGCGACTTTCAGTGGCAGAAGACCGCCTGCATGAAGAGGAACACGAAGAAGCCTACTGACTTGAGTGTGAAAAAGAGGAAGTACATAGAAAGGAAGACCAAATAGCCGAGAGAGCTATGCTAGAGCGGAGTAGACGAGCCGAAGAAGATCTCTGGCGGACATTCCTGATGGCCAACCAAGAAACTATGGCCTTGTAGAAAACTGAAGCAGAAACTTGCAGACTCCAGGAGGAGGAGACTCGAGCCAAACAGATGGAGGCCCGCCTTGAACGAATAGCCGACAAGCAGGAGGAAGCCAGGTGTGCTATGGAGAGATATTAGAAGAGATCAGCCTGGGATGTGCCCGAACTGACGCCCATCACTAATGTTGGCAGCAGTGAAATGTTTCTCAATAATTTCCAAAGCCACATGACCCTATATGGAGTTCCACCTGAATACTGGACAGCCAATCTCATCCCACTACTGGACTCAGCATCCATGAAGTACCAAGAGCAGATGTCTGACAGTGACAAGACGGTGTTCCAGACACTCAAGTCAGCACTGATCTCACTGTATGGCATCACGCCAAACCATACAGGATCTAGTTTAGAGACCTGGCTCAGCTACCATCAGGACCCTGCCAACAGTACGTTCTGAGAGTGCTCTCCCTGGTGACGTTCTGGGCCAAGGAGATGTCAACTAATTCATGATCGATCTCATGAGCATGGACAATATGCTGCCTACTCTCTCCTATCCCAAGGCCGAGTCCTGGGTCAGGGCTCAGAATCACTCCTCCACCAAGTAAGCTCTCGCATGGCAGATGACTACATTCACAGTCAAACCTAAGGTGGTCGACCCCAAGAAGTGGACCAGGTCTTCCTTCCGGAGAGGTACGGGACAGTTCAACTGCAGCAGACTTCAACCTTGGAGTAACTTACCCAAGACTGATTCGTCCAAGTCAGACTCATTCCTCACCAAAGTTACAGCCCATCAACGGGCAAGAGGTCAGCCACCTCCTGCTGGACACAGCTTGTGATCTCTCGCAGGTGCATCCCAGATGTTTGGTGAAGAACTATCACCATGAAGGACAAGCAACCATCATGGGCCACAACGGCAACCCTATTTTCTCTTCTCCCCCGCTCATGGTGGCTCAAACAAGGCCACACCCTCCCAACCAGTCTGGAAATGCAGACGCAAAGTTAACTATGTGGAGAACACTTCTTCCTCCACAGACTCAGAGTAGTCGGTCTCTGCCCCCAATCCCAGAGCCAATGGACCCAGCCGGAGCTACAGTCATCTACTCTGTCACCGTCTGCCTCGGAGTCATGTCCATCCTCCTCGGATGAGACAGAACTGATCCCGGTGTCTTACCATGTGTCGGAGGATGTAGCCAGCCCACACTCTTTGTCCCACTCTATGACTGACCTGCCCAACCTTGCAGATGATCTTTTCATGCAGTCTCTGACAGGAACTGACTGTCCCGCCACCAGAAGAGGCTTGACCGATGTAGGTACGCAGCCGTGTGGGAAAAGCAGGTGCCCCTACATTGGACCTGACCAGCTCAAGAAAGTCCAGTCTGCTGACCTGTTACTGTATATCTTGCAGATGAAGTGCAAGGATGGGTCAGCCCCTTTCTTTCTCCATGAGGGCATAATGCTATGCAGCTGAACCCCAACTCACCAGAAGGAGCCACTTGACCAGGTCATTTTGCTGCATGGTTACAGAGAGTCCGTATTCATGACAGCGCACATGACACCATGGGTGTGTCACTTCGGTCGCAGGAGGACAACTGACGGAGCCCTTCACCATTTTTTCTGGCTGGTGTGAGAAAGGATGTTTTCCAGGAAAGTTCCGCTGGTGCCACTCCCAGTCATCTCCATATCCTTTACCTGCATCGTTATGGACATGGAGGGACCTCTGCCAGCTACTGAGGAGGGTCACAGGTATATTCTCACCATCGTGGAGTATGGATCTAGATACCCACATGTCATACCTTTCCACACGACGACTAGCAAGGACATTGCAGAGGCTCTATTGGAGTACTTCTCGAGGGTTGGTTTTCCAGAAGAAATCCTAAGGGGCCGAACTTCAACAGCCAACTGATGGACCACTTCTATGACCTGTTTGACATTCGCTCCATCAAGACATTGGCCTACCATCCGGAGAGTGATGGAATGGTGGAGCGATATAATGTGATACTCCAGAGGGTTTACGTAAGTAGGTCACCAGATTTTTGGGAGGGGGGGGGGGGGGGGGGAGCAGTCTCACAAGTCACTGCCCTACTTATTGTTTGCATTTCAAGAAACTCCCCACAGCTCGACTGGATACAGTTCCTTCGAGCTGGTCTTTGGGATAAATCTATGTGGAACCCTGGACATGCTCAAGGAGTTGTAGCAGGAACCATCCAGTTGCCCTGACAGCGTCGTCTCACGCATGATGGCCACCTATTCACGGCTTGAGGCAGCCAAAGACATCGCCTCCATCACCGAACAAGAAAGCAAGCAGAAAGTGAAGTCGTGGTACGACAAGAAGGCCAGGGAGTGGTCATTCGTGGTGGGAAATTTGGTCCTTGTGCTGTTGCCATCCTCCACCAATAAACTGTTGGCGAAATGGCAGGGGCCATTTCCCGTCAACGACGTCCTCTCCCCAACCATCTACCATGTCAGGATGGTGAGCTCCAGGCTCGCCAGGTGGGAGTCCCCATTGGTGTCTGCCTGCACAGCTCTGACATAGATTTTCAGGTACAAGACCACGAGGACATCTCTATGTGTTCAGCCACACCCTCAACAGAGTAACCTGGAATTGCTCCCGACCTAGACAGAGGAGCTACTCCAGCTCCTTGCCGGCCACAACAAGGGGTTCACCGATCAACCCGGACTCACAACACTCACTTCCATCTCCACTGACACAGGTGAATCTGTACCCCTAAGCTCTCCCCGCTATAGTGCAGGTGCAGACTGTGAAAAATCAGATAGCTACCATGCTGAGGGCTGGACTAATAGTGGTCAGCAGGAGTCCGTGAGCCTCACTGATTGTCCTTGTTCCAAAGAAGGATAGGGCACTGCGCTTGTGTGTAGATTACTGCAAGCTCAATGCGGTGGCCCATCCCGATCCCTTCCCTGTGCCAAGAATGGAGGACCTCTCAGAAGGATCAGATACATCACAACCCTCAACTTAACAAAGGGTTATCGGCAGGTGCCGATGGCAGAGGGCTCATCGGAGAAGACTGCTTTCACGATGCCTTTCAGGAAATATCAGTTTTCCGTGGTGCCCTTCGGACTTGTCGGATCACCTGCCACTTTTCAACGTCTCATGAACTCCCTGGTGGGAGATCTGACGATGCATGTCACAACCTACATGGAGGACCTGGTCATCTTCAGTATGACTCATGGCTCACATACACGAGACACTGCAGGTTAGGTGGCAGGATTGACCGTGAATTTGAGAAAATGCCAATTCAGCATGCACAAGTGCCTCTACCTTGGCCACAGTGTGGGCTACGGCCAGGTATGGTCCACTCAATCCAAAACTTCATTTGTCCTCGGGTCTTTTCTCGGGCTGGCAGGGTATTACCGAAGGTTCATTCCCCACTATGCCAGCATTCACAATCCCACTATCCGACCTCATAGGCAAGGAACTCACCGACAAGGTAAAGTGGACAGATGTCCACTGATCGGCTTTCGAACGGGCTCTCTCAGCCGAACCCGACCTGCAGGCACCCAACTACACTCGACCATTCATCCTACAGATGGATGTCTCTGATGTAGGCATTGCTGCTGTCCACAGCCAGCACTCAACCGAGAATGGGGATCACCCAATTGCTTTCTTCTCGCGGAATTTTTGCAGCCGTGAAAAAAATTATGCAGCTGTGGAGCGTGAATGTCTGGCCATAGTTGTGGAATTGGACACTTTGAGGTCTACCTCACACAGGAGTCTCATTCACAACTGCTTATGCTACCTATATAATATGAACGATGTGGTGGCTAGCTGACCAGGTGGTGCCTACATCTCCAACCATTCTCATACTCCATCATGGAACATCCCGGAGCAGACAATGGCAACACAGATGGTCTGTCTAGTCAGCCCTGGATTGCTGACGGACCTGATGACTCCTCCCCAGACTTGCTGCAGGAGGAGGAGGGGAGGAGTGTTGATCCCAACCCATGGAGACCCCCCCCCCCCCCCCCCCCCCCCAACATCAAACTATTACTGATACTATCTCCTTATTAGGATATAGGGATATATGAGTACTAGCCTCTAGAATACATACTTACATGTATCTACACAACTGTTTAAGTATGCATATTACCAAATAAGGCCCGGGGAGGACCAGATAAACTGTATCTTGAGTGAAGCACCCTCGATAATTCCTTTCCCATCATAGTCCATTCATTCTACGGCTAATTCCTTAACACATTTGTACATACAGATGTATATACATATGACATACATAGATACATACATATATACATATGTATGTACATACATGTCATATATAGATACATACATATACAAATGTATGTACATACATATGCATATACATAGATAGATACATACGTGTGTACATACATATGTACATACATACACATGTACATACATATATGTACTTTGATACGTACATGTTTACTTGCATACATACAGATAAAGGCTATGGGGCTGCACTCATAAAGGAGTGTGCAAAGGTCAGTCAATATGTGTTAAATAATGCAAAATCCGGCAACAATATAATTATTCCTGATGAAGGCTAGAACATCTACTCGAAATGTTGAGGGAGCAAATGATTATTGAGAATGTCATTTTAACAATATGATGCATGTGCTGCTTCTTATGCATGCCAATGCTATTCTTGCACCAGATTGGTGAAGATAGTGTGCGTTTGATGTGCTTCATTTGAGTTTCAGCTACAGACTGGATGATTGATGAGAGGATGGCTGAGTGAGGCCGTGAGAAACTTCTCTTGCACAGGAGAGGTTTCAAACATGCTCCTATATACATGGAGAATATTTGTTGAAGTACCCACATGCTTCTCTTCCTCATGAGAAAAAGCAGAAGCAAGTTTAACTCCTCATCACTGCACTAGTGGTCTGACACATCTTAACTGTCCACTGCTGGACTAGTGATCTGACTCATCATCACTGTCCACTGCTGGAGATAACACTTCGTTTGAAATATTTAGGTTGAAGTTTATAAATGAATGGGTGGAGTTTATAATTTCCGGTATTGAGCTGATGTCATTGTGGATAATGTGAATAGCAATCAAGTGACCTGATACGAGATATGATGAATCATATTGTGTGTCAGCCTTGGCCTGTTGTAATGTTAGATAGTGTGGGCTCAATGCACAATGCAAGTAAGCACACACAACTATATATATATTGTGGGCTCAATGCAAGTAAGCACACAACTATATATATATTGTGGGCTCAATGCAAGTAAGTGCACACAACTATATATATATTGTGGGCTCAATGCAAGTAAGCACACAAAATTATTATGGGCTCAATGCAGGTAAGCGCACACAACTATATATATATTGTGGGCTCAATGCAAGTAAGCACACAACTATATATATATTGTGGGCTCAATGCAAGTAAGCGCACAACTATATATATTGTGGGGTCAATGCAAGTAAGCGCACACAACTATATATATATTGTGGGCTCAATGCAAGTAAGCGCACACAACTATATAATATATTGTGGGCTCAATGCAAGTAAGCGCACACAACTATATATATATTGTGGGCTCAATACAAGTAAGCGCACAACTATATATATATTGGATGGACTGAAAGGGAACAAGAACTTACAAATGTAGACCACAAACATTTGGAGGACATTTGTATTCCCCAAAAAGCAGTATAATATTTGTGTGCATGATTTAAAAGGAAAGTGTTTTCTGATTATGTGTTGTCCACATCTGTAACTTCCTTCTTGTTGGCTTTATGTATAGAAGCTATGTATACAGGAGCCCCCCCTCTATAAAGTAGCCCCTCACATATCCAGATCTCTTTAATCCAAAACCTCGCAAATATGGCTCACTATTGCACTCGCACATGTGCTAAGTGCACCCTCCCGATAATCAGAAAAATTACACCATGCACATGCTTTTTAGAGGCAGCTGCTGCAAAATTGCCTCACAAAGAAGAGAGAGACTTCAAAAGAGCACACAAAAGCCTAGCAGATGAGCAGAAGGTTAAGATCCTATATCAGATCGGAAAGAAGAGCTACAACTTCTGTCTGAACAGTACAGAGTAGGACTTTCCACCATTTCAGACATCAAGAAAAATAACAGCGAGTTGAGAGTCTCCAAAAGAAACCTAACGGATGGGAGGCACCAGAGAAGCTAAGATTGGAAGAGATCAGGAGTTCGAAGAAGCAGTTCTGCTTGCTCCAGCACCTTGTGATTTCTTTTCAGTAATTTCCAATAAGAAAACAATGATGATAATCCACCATATTGACACATCTTTTCATACATGCATCACAAGAGGTTGAGCTGATCCTCACTAGTCTCATCCTACACTATGGCATCCTCACTAGTCTCATCCTACACTATGGCATCCTCACTAGTCTCATCCTACACTATAGCATCCTCACTAGTCTCATCCTTACACTATGGCATCCTCACTAGTCTCATCCTACACTATGGCATCCTCACTAGTCTCATCCTACACTATGGCATCCTCACTAGTCCATCCTACACTATAGCATCCTCACTAGTCTCATCCTACACTATGGCATCCTCACTAGTCTCATCCTACACTATGGCATCCTCACTAGTCTCATCCTACACTATGGCATCCTCACTAGTTTCATCCTACACTATGGCATCCTCACTAGTCTCATCCTACACTATGGCATCCTCACTAGTCTCATCCTACACTATGGCATCCTCACTAGTCTCATCCTACACTATGGCATCCTCACTAGTCTCATCCTACACTATGGCATCCTTACTAGTCTCATCCTACACTATGGCATCCTCACTAGTCTCATCCTACACTATGGCATCCTCACTAGTCTCATCCTACACTATGGCATCCTCACTAGTCTCATCCTACACTATGGCATCCTCACTAGTCTCATCCTACACTATGGCATCCTCACTAGTCTCATCCTACACTATGGCATCCTCACTAGTCTCATCCTACACTATGGCATCCTCACTAGTCTCATCCTACACTATGGCATCCTCACTAGTCTCATCCTACACTATGACATCCTCACTAGTCTCATCCTACACTATGGCATCCTCACTAGTCTCATCCTACACTATGGCATCCTCACTAGTCTCATCCTACACTATGGCATCCTCACTAGTCTCATCCTACACTATGGCATCTTCACTAGTCTCATCCTACACTAAGGCATCCTCACTAGTCTCATTCTACACTATGGCATCCTCACTAGTCTCATCCTACACTATGGCATCCTCACTAGTCTCATTGTACACTATGGCATCCTCACTAGTCTCATCCTACACTATGGCATCCTCACTAGTCTCATCCTACACTATGGTATCCTCACTAGTCTCATCCTACACTATGGCATCCTCACTAGTCTCATCCTACACTATGGAATCCTCACTAGTCTCATCCTACACTATGGCATCCTCACTAGTATCATCCTACACTATGGCATCCTCACTAGTCTCATCCTACACTATGGCATCCTCACTAGTCTCATCCTACACTATGGCATCCTCACTAGTCTCATTCTACACTATGGCATCCTCACTAGTCTCATCCTACACTATGGCATCCTCACTAGTCCATCCTACACTATGGCATCCTCACTAGTCTCATCCTACACTATGGCATCCTCACTAGTATCATCCTACACTATGGCATCCTCACTAGTCTCATCCTACACTATGGCATCCTCACTAGTATCATCCTACACTATGGCATCCTCACTAGTCTCATCCTACACTATGGCATCCTCACTAGTCTCATTCTACACTATGGCATCCTCACTAGTCTCATCCTACACTATGGAATCCTCACTAGTCTCATCCTACACTATGGCATCCTCACTAGTATCATCCTACACTATGGCATCCTCACTAGTCTCATCCTACACTATGGCATCCTCACTAGTCTCATCCTACACTATGGCATCCTCACTAGTCTCATTCTACACTATGGCATCCTCACTAGTCTCATCCTACACTATGGCATCCTCACTAGTCCATCCTACACTATGGCATCCTCACTAGTCTCATCCTACACTATGGCATCCTCACTAGTCTCATCCTACACTATGGCATCCTCACTAGTCTCATCCTACACTATGGCATCCTCACTAGTCTCATCCTACACTATGGCATCCTCACTAGTCTCATCCTACACTATGGCATCCTCACTAGTCTCATCCTACACTATGGCATCCTCACTAGTCTCATCCTACACTATGGCATCCTTACTAGTCTCATCCTACACTATGGCATCCTCACTAGTCTCATCCTACACTATGGCATCCTCACTAGTCTCATCCTACACTATGGCATCCTCACCTACACTATGGCATCCTCACTAGTCTCATCCTACACTATGGCATCCTCACTAGTCTCATCCTACACTATGGCATCCTCACCTACACTATGGCATCCTCACTAGTCTCATCCTACACTATGGCATCCTCACTAGTCTCATTCTACACTATGGCATCCTCACTAGTCTCATACTACACTATGGCATCCTCACTAGTCTCATCCTACACTATGGCATCCTCACTAGTCTCATCCTACACTATGGCATCCTCACTAGTCTCATCCTACACTATGGCATCCTCACTAGTCTCATCCTACACTATGGCATCCTCACTAGTCTCATCCTACACTATGGCATCCTCACTAGTCTCATCCTACACTATGGCATCCTCACTAGTCTCATCCTACACTATGGCATCCTCACTAGTATCATCCTACACTATGCCATCCTCACTAGTCTCATCCTACACTATGGTATCCTCACTAGTCTCATTGTACACTATGGCATCCTCACTAGTCTCATCCTACACTATGGCATCCTCACTAGTCTCATCCTACACTATGGCATCCTCACTAGTCTCATCCTACACTATGGCATCCTCACTAGTCTCATCCTACACTATGGCATCCTCACTAGTCTCATCCTACACTATGGCTAGTCTCATCCTACACTATCCTCACTAGTCTCATCCTACACTATCCTCACTAGTCTCATCCTACACTATGGCATCCTCACTAGTCTCATCCTACACTATGGCTAGTCTCATCCTACACTATCCTCACTAGTCTCATCCTACACTAAGGCATCCTCACTAGTCTCATCCTACACTATGGCATCTTCACTAGTCTCATCCTACTCTATGGCATCCTCACTAGTCTCATCCTACACTATGGCATACTCACTAGTCTCATCCTGCACTATGGCATCCTCACTAGTCTCATCCTACACTATGGCATCCTCACTAGTCTCATCCTACACTATGGCATCCTCACTAGTCTCATCCTACACTATGGCATCCTCACTAGTCTCATCCTACACTATGGAATCCTCACTAGTCTCATCCTACACTATGGCATCCTCACTAGTCTCATTCTACACTATGGCATCCTCACTAGTCTCATCTACACTATGACATCCTCACTAGTCTCATCCTACACTATGGCATCCTCACTAGTCTCATCCTACACTATCCTCACTAGTCTCATCCTACACTATGGCTAGTCTCATCCTACACTGGCATCCTCACTAGTCTCATCCTACACTATGCCATCCTCACTAGTCTCATCCTACACTATGGCATCCTCACTAGTCTCATCCTACACTATGGCATCCTCACTAGTCTCATCCTACACTATGACATCCTCACTAGTCTCATCCTACACTATGGCATCCTCACTAGTCTCATCCTACACTATGGCTTCCTCACTGCGTGTGATAGTGCAACATGCTCAAAGCTGATATTAATATACTCTTAATAGCCTTTTTTCCACCCCAGGTAAAACTTCTCAGAAAACAACTGAGCATGCATTTCTTAGATGTGAAAGCGTGCAGTTGCTGAATAAGTTCACTGATTATTGCATACACACATGATCATATCTAGACCTTTATTACTGAATTCTGAAGACAAGAATGATTGTTTGCCAGTTAATTACCTAAGCAATGCATGGTGAGTGTTTTTTAAGTTAAACAAGGCAGAAGCCACTATCTAGGATGCTAAGAAGCTATATATCAAAGTAGATTTTATCCGGGAGATACTTTCTTGTGTGTAATATCACACTCCTTGAAACACACAGCCAGAAGACACATACCACACCTACACAACACATGCACACACATACATTCAACATTCACACACACATGCATATATATATACACAGGTTGCCAATGAGAAGGGATGCAATAGGATGGTCTGGCAGGTAATGGACTGGAACAAGAATGCCATGCGTTTATATAAGAGGTTGGGTGGAGTGTGGATGAAGGAATTGCTGACTATACACTTGAACAAGGCCAACCTTCTCGAATTGAGCTCGTTTTCCTCATAGAGAGCTGGAGAACACGTCATTTTGCCTCCAACTGAAACTTATAATAATTATTATATTCTTGTTTGTTGCTCCCAGTTGTTTATATTATCAAACATGATTCAGAGCAGGCTTAAGTAACAAACAATGCTGTGAGATTAGCTCATCTGTCACTCGTGTGCCATGGTGAGAGCTCTGCAACCGAACAGAGGAGGTTTAAGTAACACAGTGCTATGAGATTAGCTCATCTGTCACTCGGTGTGCCATGCTGAGAGCTCTGCAACCAAACAGAGGAGGTTTAAGTAAGACAAAGTGCTGTGTGATTAGCTCATCTGTCACTCGTCTGCCACGGTGGGAGCTCTGCAACCAAACAGAGGAGGTTTAAGTAACACACAGTGCTGTGAGATTAGCTAATCTGTAAACCTCCTCTGTTTGGTTGCAGAGCTCTCACCGTGGTCACTGAGTGACAGATGAGCTAATCTCACAGCACTGTGTTACGGGCCGGGGGAGTAGACCATTTCCCCCCCTTTTTTTCTTCCCCCCCCCCCTCCCATCATTCTATACCTTCACTATTAAATTAACTGCATTTCAAGTGTCAACATTTTATTGTCAGCCATTCTTGAGTTATGATACTTTTTATCCTCACATTTCATTGCACAACTCTGCGCGATGAACAAGAAGACGCCTGAATAAACGCAGTAAGTTGGATTGTTCATAATATAATAACCGTTCATGGCCAAGACTTGAAACTTGACTAAAATATCGCTCAGTACTATTCCGTCATTTCTGCGCTATCTGCGCAAAGGGGGGTACAAATGTCTGCTCCTGCACACACCACGTTGTTCTTTCTCAGTTCCCAACTTTGATCGAACCTCTGTGTGATTCTAATCGATTCTAAAACAACTATCATGCACTTTTCATACTGATTTATTATGAAATGTAATTTTCATGTAGTGACATCACATGATACCGTGTAACTCATTCAATTTTTGTCTGTAGTAAATATATTATGAAAGCTCTTGCATTGCTCCGTGTTTTGAATACATTTTTCACCAATTCAGTCATTTTCTGATGAGACATAGTCAAGTCTGACAGCATAAAAATGAAATTGGGATGTTGGGGGGAATAAAATTCAAGCAAACTATTCAAAACATGCATCTGTGATCACTCTAATATCACCATAAATAGCAAGTGTTGAAGACCTGTTGTTGGGGTTCAGGAGTGGCATCTAAACATTTTAAGGACCTTTGTGGTTTTGCCCATGCTTCAGTCCTAGTTTATTGCAACACCATTATTCTAATGTCATTGTAAAGCACTTAGAATGAGCTACATTTTGAGACCATAATCTTTGGAAGTATTAAATAGTTTGACACGTTTTTTAAACATAAAAAAAAATAAAAAAATGGTCTACTCCCCCCGTAACACATAATGTTGTGAGATTAGCTCATCTGTCACTCGTGTGCCATGGTAAGAGCTCTGCAACCAAACAGAGGAGGTTTAAGTAGCTGTGAGATTAGCTCATCTGTCACTTGGTGTGCCATGGTGAGAGCTCTGCAACCAAACAGTGGAGGTTTAAGTAACACATATAATTATAGTGCTGTGAGATTAGCTCATCTGTCACTCAATGTGCCATGGTGAGAGCTCTGCAACCAAACAGAGGAGGTTTAAGTAACACATAGTGCTGTGAGATTAGCTCATCTGTCACTTGGTGTGCCATGGTGAGAGCTCTGCAACCAAACAGAGGAGGTTTAAGTAACACATAAAATTATAGTGCTGTGAGATTAGCTCATCTGTCACTCAATGTACCATGGCGAGAGCTCTGCAACCAAACAGAGGAGGTTTAATTAATAAGTAACACATAGTGCTGTGAGATTAGCTCATCTGTCACTCTGTGTGCCATGGTGAGAGCTCTGCAACCAAACAGGAGGTTTAAGTAACACATAGAGGAGTAAAAACAAGTACACAAATACATGGGGAATATATTAAGTTGATTATAGTTAAGTAGTTAAAAGTTAAGTGATGATATGGGGTGTTGAATGTAGTCTTTAATGTAATCTGGGAGAGCGTTCCAGAGCTTGGGGAGAATGAAAGGTAAGCAGGCTGAGTTCTGTATGGGATTACCAGACGATTACTGGGATGGAAGGATCGGAGGTTGTAGCAGGGAGTTGGTTGGGATGGTGGGAGGTTAGAAGGAAAATCTTTGTTATTGTGAATAAGTTTGAAGAAAAAGTTAAGTTTGGCATTATGGCGGCGAGAGGAGAGGATAGAGATGGAAGATGAAGCTTAGAGGGAAGTGTATATAGTCCGAGGACCATTGTTACTACATAATTTACATACAAAGTATTTTATTCTCTCTCAAGATGAGAAGAAAGATGGGATGATTGAGTGTCCCAGAGAAAAGAACAGTACTCCAGATGGGGACGGATAAGAGAAGTGTAGAGGCCAAGAAGATATATATGAGCCAAAATAATGTTGGCACATCCTTCTCAGTAGCTCTTCTATAATGCACAGCCATGGCGTTAAACTGGAAAACGAAACTGTCCATAGTCAAGCAGGTTGGCATCAGGTGATAATATCCAGTCGATCCTAAACCTGGAGCGGGAGGTTGACGCGCATAATGTAGCACCTGGTAACTAATAATGGCGGGTTGTGGAGCATTTTGGGAGGGGGAATTCTTGGCAGGAGCTGTGAAAAACATTGATTTTTGGAAGCATTATGAAGGAGCTTGAATAAAAGCTAATGAACTTGGATAGCTTCTTCTCTCCTGGACCAGATTTCTATGTAGGCAAGTGCTCCCAACACTTGTCAAGAAGTATTTTAACCGTCTGATTTAATGAAGTTTTAATCACAGAGTCCTGTGGGACGATCTCAGAGCCCAGTTCACATTGGTATATATTGTACAGAATAAAAGCATTTCCTTCGATCATGCTAAAGAGCCTTTTTTGTATCCATATGGCACTTAAAAACCTCCACCAGGTATTTCAAGTCTGCTGCACAAATGTTCAGTGAACATAGGTAGAGCCTCTTTTATTTACTGACGTACCACCCATTCAGGTTGTCATTTGCACATTCATCCGCTATAGCCATGCACTATTGTTCTAATTAAAGCACATATATAGGTGGGGCCTTGAATAGTCTAAGACGGCTAGTATGCAGGAGGTGAAGAGAAGATGCATATTCAATTTTTATTATGACATCCTAGGACACAAGATGACCCTGACAATGAGTGTGAGATGATTGGACTTGGCAATTTATTTGAAATATTTTGACCTGTTTTCAAACTTTCATGTTTTCTTTCTGTTTTTTAATAGTAAGACATGTCATAAAATAATTGGTCCTCCTGGGTTGAAATCGACTATTTGAGTAGCCATGGTGGATCATGTAAACAAAGTGGACCTAGACACGTAATAATTCATGCAGCCAAAAATACCTCACACGAAGTTACTAGGGCTGGAGTCTAGGACAGGCTCTCAAATTAATATATATCCCTAGTTAGGACTAGGGTTCTCAAGTTAATATCCCTAGCTAGGACTAGGGTTCTCAAGTTAATATCCCTAGCTAGGACTAGGACTCTCAAGTTAATATCCCTAGCTAGGACTAGGGCTCTCAAGTTAATATCTAGGAAAGGCTCTCAAGTTAATATTCCTAGCTAGGATTAGGGCTCTCGAGTTTAGCATAGCTCTAGCACAAGCCATAGAAAATTCATATTGACTGAGGTTGTATTTTTTGTTTGTGCATCTTGGTCCATTTGTTTTCACGATGGTCTGGTACACAAAGAAACCAGGAAGATCATCACAGGTGAAAGAAATGCGGCTATCAAAAAGCCTCTGTGAATATCTGAGCTCCTCATCATGCCACAATGAGAAAAAGGAATGAGAAGAAGGAAAGGCTCAAACACATAATTAAATCATTCATTACAAGAAGAAGGGTGGCCTGGAAATAAGACTTCCCTATAACTACACGCTCAGCTAGCTGCACGCTCAGCCACCTGGACGCTCAGCCACCTGGACGCTCAACCACCTGCACGCTCAGCTACCCTGAACAGCCAACTGGATCTCAGCCACTTGGACGATCAGCTACCTGCACACTCATCGTCCAGCTGACTGAGCATGTGGGTGGCTGAGCAGGTTGCTGTCTACCATTTTAAAATTGGATAGGAAGTACCAGAAGTCACACCCTCATTACTCCTTTTCCATTTGTTTTCTGTTGTTATCTTTTGTTTTGTTTCCCTCACCTTTGGACTCTAGTCATGCACCCTCCTGCAAGAAGTTGTTCAAGACCTCTGGACTCTAGTCATGCAGCCTCCTGCAAGAAGTTGTTCAAGACCTCTGGACTCTAGTCGTGCAGCTCCTCCAAGAAGTTGTTCAAGACCTCTGGACCTTAGTCGTGCAGCCTCTTCCAAGAAGTTGTTCAAGACCTCTGGACTCTAGTTGTGCAGCCTCCTCCAAGAAGGTGTTCAAGATCTCTGGACTCTAGTCGTGCAGCCTCCTCCAAGAAGTTGTTCAAGACCTCTGGACCTTAGTCGTGCAGCCTCTTCCAAGAAGTTGTTCAAGACCTCTGGACTCTAGTCGTGCAGCCTCCTCCTAGAAGTTGTTCAAGACCTCTGGACTCTAGTCATGCAGCCTCCTCTAACAAGTTGTTCAAGACCTCTGACATCCTCACTAGTCTCATCCTACACTATGGCATCCTCACTAGTCTCATCCTATACTATGGCATCCTCACTAGTCTCATCCTACACTATGGCATCCTCACTAGTCTCATCCTCACTAGTCTCATCCTACACTATGGCATCCTCACTAGTCTCATCCTACACTATGGCATCCTCACTAGTCTCATCCTACACTATGGAATCCTCACTAGTCTCATCCTACACTATGCCATCCTCACTAGTCTCATCCTACACTATGGCATCCTCACTAGTCTCATCCTACACTATGGCATCCTCACTAGTCTCATCCTACACTATGGCATCCTCACTAGTCTCATCCTACACTATGGAATCCTCACTAGTCTCATCCTACACTATGACATCCTCACTAGTCTCATCCTACACTATGGCATCCTCACTAGTCTCATCTACACTATGACATCCTCACTAGTCTCATCCTACACTATGGCATCCTCACTAGTCTCATCCTACACTAAGGCATCCTCACTAGTCTCATCCTACACTATCCTCACTAGTCTTATCCTACACTATGGCTTCCTCACTGCGTGTGATAGTGCAACATGCTCAAAGCTGATATTAATATACTCTTAATAGCCTTTTTTCCACCCCGGGTAAAACTTCTCAGAAAACAACTGAGCATGCATTTCTTAGATGTGAAAGCGTGCAGTTGCTGAATAAGTTCACTGATTATTGCATACACACATGATCATATCTAGACCTTTATTACTGAATTCTGAAGACAAGAATTATTGTTTGCCAGTTAATTACCTAAGCAATGCATGGTGAGTGTTTTTTAAGTTAAACAAGGCAGAAGCCACTATCTAGGATGCTAAGAAGCTATATATCAAAGTAGATTTTATCCGGGAGATACTTTCTTGTGTGTAATATCACACTCCTTGAAACACACAGCCAGAAGACACATACCACACCTACACAACACATGCACACACATACATTCAACATTCACACACACATGCATATATATATACACAGGTTGCCAATGAGAAGGGGTGCAATAGGATGGTCTGGCAGGTAATGGACTGGAACAAGAATGCCATGCGTTTATATAAGAGGTTGGGTGGAGTGTGGATGAAGGAATTTCTGACTATACACTTGAACAAGGCCAACCTTCTCGAATTGAGCTCGTTTTCCTCATAGAGAGCTGGAGAACACGTCATTTTGCCTCCAACTGAAACTTATAATAATTATTATATTCTTGTTTGTTGCTCCCAGTTGTTTATATTATCAAACATGATTCAGAGCAGGCTTAAGTAACAAACAATGCTGTGAGATTAGCTCATCTGTCACTCGTGTGCCATGGTGAGAGCTCTGCAACCGAACAGAGGAGGTTTAAGTAACACAGTGCTATGAGATTAGCTCACCTGTCACTCGGTGTGCCATGCTGAGAGCTCTGCAACCAAACAGAGGAGGTTTAAGTAAGCTGTGAGATTAGCTCATCTGTCACTCGTCTGCCACGGTGGGAGCTCTGCAACCAAACAGAGGAGGTTTAAGTAACACACAGTGCTGTGAGATTAGCTCATCTGTAAACCTCCTCTGTTTGGTTGCAGAGCTCTCACCGTGGTCACTGAGTGACAGATGAGCTAATCTCACAGCACTATGTGTTACGGGCCGGGGGAGTAGACCATTTCCCCCCCTTTTTTTCCTTCCCCCCCCCCATCATTCTATACCTTCACTATTAAATTAACTGCATTTCAAGTGTCAACATTTATTGTCGGCCATTCTTGAGTTATGATACTTTTTATCCTCACATTTCATTGCACAACTCTGCGCGATGAACAAGAAGAAGCCTGAATAAACGCAGTAAGTTGGATTGTCATAATATAATAACCGTTCATGGCCAAGACTTGAAACTTGACTAAAATATCGCTCAGTACTATTCCGTCATTTCTGCGCTATCTGCGCAAAGGGGGGTACAAATGTCTGCTCCTGCACACACCACGTTGTTCTTTCTCAGTTCCCAACTTTGATCGAACCTCTGTGTGATTCTAATCGATTCTAAAACAACTATCATGCACTTTTCATACTGATTTATTATGAAATGTAATTTTCATGTAGTGACATCACATGATACCGTGTAACTCATTCAATTTTTGTCTGTAGTAAATATATTATGAAAGCTCTTGCATTGCTCCGTGTTTTGAATACATTTTTCACCAATTCAGTCATCTTCTGATGAGATATAGTCAAGTCTGACAGCATAAAAATGAAATTGGGATGTTGGGGGGAATAAAATTCAAGCAAACTATTCAAAACATGCATCTGTGATCACTCTAATATCACCATAAATAGCAAGTGTTGAAGACCTGTTGTTGGGGTTCAGGAGTGGCATCTAAACATTTTAAGGATCTTTGTGGTTCTGCCCATGCTTCAGTCCTAGTTTATTGCAACACCATTATTCTAATGTCATTGTAAAGCACCTAGAATGAGCTACATTTTGAGACCATAATCTTTGGAAGTATTAAATAGTTTGACACGTTTTTTAAACATTAAAAATAAAATAATAAATGGTCTACTCCCCCCGTAACACATAATGTTGTGAGATTAGCTCATCTGTCACTCGTGTGCCATGGTAAGAGCTCTGCAACCAAACAGAGGAGGTTTAAGTAGCTGTGAGATTAGCTCATCTGTCACTTGGTGTGCCATGGTGAGAGCTCTGCAACCAAACAGAGGAGGTTTAAGTAACACATATAATTATAGTGCTGTGAGATTAGCTCATCTGTCACTCAATGTGCCATGGTGAGAGCTCTGCAACCAAACAGAGGAGGTTTAAGTAACACATAGTGCTGTGAGATTAGCTCATCTGTCACTTGGTGTGCCATGGTGAGAGCTCTGCAACCAAACAGAGGAGGTTTAAGTAACACATAATTATAGTGCTGTGAGATTAGCTCATCTGTCACTCAATGTGCCATGGTGAGAGCTCTGCAACCCAACAGAGGAGGTTTAATTAATAAGTAACACATAGTGCTGTGAGATTAGCTCATCTGTCACTCTGTGTGCCATGGTGAGAGCTCTGCAACCAAACCGTAGGTTTAAGTAACACATAGAGGAGTAAAAACAAGTACACAAATACATGGGGAATATATTAAGTTGATTATAGTTAAGTAGTTAAAAGTTAAGTGATGATATAGGGTGTTGAATGTAGTCTTTAATGTAATCTGGGAGAGCGTTCCAGAGCTTGGGGAGAATGAAAGGTAAGCAGGCTGAGTTCTGTATGGGATTACCAGACGATTACTGGGATGGAAGGATCGGAGGTTGTAGCAGGGAGTTGGTTGGGATGGTGGGAGGTTAGAAGGAAAATCTTTGTTATTGTGAATAAGTTTGAAGAAAAAGTTAAGTTTGGCATTATGGCGGCGAGAGGAGAGGATAGAGATGGAAGATGAAGCTTAGAGGGAAGTGTATATAGTCCGAGGACCATTGTTACTACATAATTTACATACAAAGTATTTTATTCTCTCTCAAGATGAGAAGAAAGATGGGATGATTGAGTGTCCCAGAGAAAAGAACAGTACTCCAGATGGGGACAGATAAGAGAAGTGTAGAGGCCAAGAAGATATATATGAGCCAAAATAATGTTGGCACATCCTTCTCAGTAGCTCTTCTATAATGCACAGCCATGGCGTTAAACTGGAAAACGAAACTGTCCATAGTCAAGCAGGTTGGCATCAGGTGATAATATCCAGTCGATCCTAAACCTGGAGCAGGAGGTTGACGCGCATAATGTAGCACCTGGTAACTAATAATGGCGGGTTGTGGAGCATTTTGGGAGGGGGACTTCTTGGCAGGAGCTGTGAAAAACATTGATTTTTGGAAGCATTATGAAGGAGCTTGAATAAAAGCTAATGAACTTGGATAGCTTCTTCTCTCCTGGACCAGATTTCTATGTAGGCAAGTGCTCCCAACACTTGTCAAGAAGTATTTTAACCGTCTGATTTAATGAAGTTTTAATCACAGAGTCCTGTGGGACGATCTCAGAGCCCAGTTCACATTGGTATATATTGTACAGAATAAAAGCATTTCCTTCGATCATGCTCAAGAGCCTTTTTTGTATCCATATGGCACTTGAAAACCTCCACCAGGTATTTCAAGTCTGCTGCACAAATGTTCAGTTAACATAGGTAGAGCCTCTTTTATTTACTGACGTACCACCCATTCAGGTTGTCATTTGCACATTCATCCGCTATAGCCATGCACTATTGTTCTAATTAAAGCACATATATAGGTGGGGCCTTGAATACTGGGATAATCAACCTCGGAGGAAACGGCCATTTTCCTGGACAATTCATGGAAGTCCAAGACGGCTAGTATGCAGGAGGTGAAGAGAAGATGCATATTCAATTTTTATTGTGACATGCTAGGACACAAGATGACCCTGACAATGAGTGTGAGATGATTGGACTTGGCAATTTATTTGAAATATTTTGACATGTTTTCAAACTTTCATGTTTTCTTTCTGTTTTTTAATAGTAAGACATGTCATAAAATAATTGGTCCTCCTGGGTTGAAATCGACTATTTGAGTAGCCATGGTGGATCATGTAAACAAAGTGGACCTAGACACGTAATAATTCATGCAGCCAAAAATACCTCGCACGAAGTTACTAGGGCTGGAGTCTAGGACAGGCTCTCAAATTAATATATATCCCTAGTTAGGACTAGGGTTCTCAAGTTAATATCCCTAGCTAGGACTAGGGTTCTCAAGTTAATATCCCTAGCTAGGACTAGGACTCTCAAGTTAATATCCCTAGCTAGGACTAGGGCTCTCAAGTTAATATCTAGGAAAGGCTCTCAAGTTAATATTCCTAGCTAGGATTAGGGCTCTCGAGTTTAGCATAGCTCTAGCACAAGCCATAGAAAATTCATATTGACTGAGGTTGTATTTTTTGTTTGTGCATCTTGGTCCATTTGTTTTCACGATGGTCTGGTACACAAAGAAACCAGGAAGATCATCACAGGTGAAAGAAATGCGGCTATCAAAAAGCCTCTGTGAATATCTGAGCTCCTCATCATGCCACAATGAGAAAAAGGAATGAGAAGAAGGAAAGGCTCAAACACATAATTAAATCATTCATTACAAGAAGAAGGGTGGCCTGGAAATAAGACTTCCCTATAACTACATGCTCAGCTAGCTGCACGCTCAGCCACCTGGACGCTCAGCCACCTGGACGCTCAACCACCTGCACGCTCAGCTACCCTGAACAGCCACCTGGATCTCAGCCACTTGGACGATCAGCTACCTGCACACTCATCGTCCAGCTGACTGAGCATGTGGGTGGCTGAGCAGGTTGCTGTCTACCATTTTAAAATTGGATAGGAAGTACCAGAAGTCACACACTCATTACTCCTTTTCCATTTGTTTTCTGTTGTTATCTTTTGTTTTGTTTCCCTCACCTTTGGACTCTAGTCATGCACCCTCCTGCAAGAAGTTGTTCAAGACCTCTGGACTGTAGTCATGCAGCCTCCTGCAAGAAGTTGTTCAAGACCTCTGGACTCTAGTCGTGCAGCTCCTCCAAGAAGTTGTTCAAGACCTCTGGACCTTAGTCGTGCAGCCTCTTCCAAGAAGTTGTTCAAGACCTCTGGACTCTAGTTGTGCAGCCTCCTCCTAGAAGTTGTTCAAGACCTCTGACATCCTCACTAGTCTCATCCTACACTATCGCATCCTCACTAGTCTCATCCTATACTATGGCATCCTCACTAGTCTCATCCTACACTATGGCATCCTCACTAGTCTCATCCTCACTATGGCATCCTCACTAGTCTCATCCTACACTATGGCATCCTCACTAGTCTCATCCTCACTAGTCTCATCCTAAACTATGGCATCCTCACTAGTCTCATCCTACACTATGGCATCCTCACTAGTCTCATCCTACACTATGGAATCCTCACTAGTCTCATCCTACACTATGGCATCCTCACTAGTCTCATCCTCACTAGTCTCATCCTACACTATGGCATCCTCACTAGTCTCATCCTACACTATGGCATCCTCACTAGTCTCATCCTACACTATGGAATCCTACTAGTCTCATCCTACACTATGGCATCCTCACTAGTCTCATCCTACACTATGGCATCCTCACTAGTCTCATCTACACTATGACATCCTCACTAGTCTCATCCTACACTATGGCATCCTCACTAGTCTCATCCTACACTATCCTCACTAGTCTCATCCTACACTATGGCTAGTCTCATCCTACACTACGGCATCCTCACTAGTCTCATCCTACACTATGGCATCCTCACTAGTCTCATCCTACACTATGGCATCCTCACTAGTCTCATCCTACACTATGGCATCCTCACTAGTCTCATCCTACACTATGGCTTCCTCACTGCGTGTGATAGTGCAACATGCTCAAAGCTGATATTAATATACTCTTAATAGCCTTTTTTCCACCCCAGATAAAACTTCTCAGAAAACAACTGAGCATGCATTTCTTAGATGTGAAAGCGTGCAGTTGCTGAATAAGTTCACTGATTATTGCATACACACATGATCATATCTAGACCTTTATTACTGAATTCTGAAGACAAGAATTATTGTTTGCCAGTTAATTACCTAAGCAATGCATGGTGAGTGTTTTTTAAGTTAAACAAGGCAGAAGCCACTATCTAGGATGCTAAGAAGCTATATATCAAAGTAGATTTTATCCGGGAGATACTTTCTTGTGTTTAATATCACACTCCTTGATACACACAGCCAGAAGACACATACCACACCTACACAACACATGCACACACATACATTCAACATTCACACACACATGCATATATATATACACCGGTTGCCAATGAGAAGGGGTGCAATAGGATGGTCTGGCAGGTAATGGACTGGAACAAGAATGCCATGCGTTTATATAAGAGGTTGGGTGGAGTGTGGATGAAGGAATTGCTGACTATACACTTGAACAAGGCCAACCTTCTCGAATTGAGCTCGTTTTCCTCATAGAGAGCTGGAGAACACGTCATTTTGCCTCCAACTGAAACTTATAATAATTATTATATTCTTGTTTGTTGCTCCCAGTTGTTTATATTATCAAACATGATTCAGAGCAGGCTTAAGTAACAAACAATGCTGTGAGATTAGCTCATCTGTCACTCGTGTGCCATGGTGAGAGCTCTGCAACCGAACAGAGGAGGTTTAAGTAACACAGTGCTATGAGATTAGCTCATCTGTCACTCGGTGTGCCATGCTGAGAGCTCTGCAACCAAACAGAGGAGGTTTAAGTAAGACAAAGTGCTGTGTGATTAGCTCATCTGTCACTCGTCTGCCACGGTGGGAGCTCTGCAACCAAACAGAGGAGGTTTAAGTAACACACAGTGCTGTGAGATTAGCTAATCTGTAAACCTCCTCTGTTTGGTTGCAGAGCTCTCACCGTGGTCACTGAGTGACAGATGAGCTAATCTCACAGCACTGTGTTACGGGCCGGGGGAGTAGACCATTTCCCCCCCTTTTTTTCCTTCCCCCCCCCCCCCCCCTCCCATCATTCTATACCTTCACTATTAAATTAACTGCATTTCAAGTGTCAACATTTTATTGTCAGCCATTCTTGAGTTATGATACTTTTTATCCTCACATTTCATTGCACAACTCTGCGCGATGAACAAGAAGACGCCTGAATAAACGCAGTAAGTTGGATTGTTCATAATATAATAACCGTTCATGGCCAAGACTTGAAACTTGACTAAAATATCGCTCAGTACTATTCCGTCATTTCTGCGCTATCTGCGCAAAGGGGGGTACAAATGTCTGCTCCTGCACACACCACGTTGTTCTTTCTCAGTTCCCAACTTTGATCGAACCTCTGTGTGATTCTAATCGATTCTAAAACAACTATCATGCACTTTTCATACTGATTTATTATGAAATGTAATTTTCATGTAGTGACATCACATGATACCGTGTAACTCATTCAATTTTTGTCTGTAGTAAATATATTATGAAAGCTCTTGCATTGCTCCGTGTTTTGAATACATTTTTCAACAATTCAGTCATTTTCTGATGAGATATAGTCAAGTCTGACAGCATAAAAATGAAATTGGGATGTTGGGGGGAATAAAATTCAAGCAAACTATTCAAAACATGCATCTGTGATCACTCTAATATCACCATAAATAGCAAGTGTTGAAGACCTGTTGTTGGGGTTCAGGAGTGGCATCTAAACATTTTAAGGACCTTTGTGGTTTTGCCCATGCTTCAGTCCTAGTTTATTGCAACACCATTATTCTAATGTCATTGTAAAGCACTTAGAATGAGCTACATTTTGAGACCATAATCTTTGGAAGTATTAAATAGTTTGATACGTTTTTTAAACATTAAAAAAAAAAAAAAAATGGTCTACTCCCCCCGTAACACATAATGTTGTGAGATTAGCTCATCTGTCACTCGTGTGCCATGGTAAGAGCTCTGCAACCAAACAGAGGAGGTTTAAGTAGCTGTGAGATTAGCTCATCTGTCACTTGGTGTGCCATGGTGAGAGCTCTGCAACCAAACAGTGGAGGTTTAAGTAACACATATAATTATAGTGCTGTGAGATTAGCTCATCTGTCACTCAATGTGCCATGGTGAGAGCTCTGCAACCAAACAGAGGAGGTTTAAGTAACACATAGTGCTGTGAGATTAGCTCATCTGTCACTTGGTGTGCCATGGTGAGAGCTCTGCAACCAAACAGAGGAGGTTTAAGTAACACATAAAATTATAGTGCTGTGAGATTAGCTCATCTGTCACTCAATGTACCATGGCGAGAGCTCTGCAACCAAACAGAGTAGGTTTAATTAATAAGTAACACATAGTGCTGTGAGATTAGCTCATCTGTCACTCTGTGTGCCATGGTGAGAGCTCTGCAACCAAACAGGAGGTTTAAGTAACACATAGAGGAGTAAAAACAAGTACACAAATACATGGGGAATATATTAAGTTGATTATAGTTAAGTAGTTAAAAGTTAAGTGATGATATGGGGTGTTGAATGTAGTCTTTAATGTAATCTGGGAGAGCGTTCCAGAGCTTGGGGAGAATGAAAGGTAAGCAGGCTGAGTTCTGTATGGGATTACCAGACGATTACTGGGATGGAAGGATCGGAGGTTGTAGCAGGGAGTTGGTTGGGATGGTGGGAGGTTAGAAGGAAAATCTTTGTTATTGTGAATAAGTTTGAAGAAAAAGTTAAGTTTGGCATTATGGCGGCGAGAGGAGAGGATAGAGATGGAAGATGAAGCTTAGAGGGAAGTGTATATAGTCTGAGGACCATTGTTACTACATAATTTACATACAAAGTATTTTATTCTCTCTCAAGATGAGAAGAAAGATGGGATGATTGAGTGTCCCAGAGAAAAGAACAGTACTCCAGATGGGGACGGATAAGAGAAGTGTAGAGGCCAAGAAGATATATATGAGCCAAAATAATGTTGGCACATCCTTCTCAGTAGCTCTTCTATAATGCACAGCCATGGCGTTAAACTGGAAAACGAAACTGTCCATAGTCAAGCAGGTTGGCATCAGGTGATAATATCCAGTCGATCCTAAACCTGGAGCGGGAGGTTGACGCGCATAATGTAGCACCTGGTAACTAATAATGGCGGGTTGTGGAGCATTTTGGGAGGGGGAATTCTTGGCAGGAGCTGTGAAAAACATTGATTTTTGGAAGCATTATGAAGGAGCTTGAATAAAAGCTAATGAACTTGGATAGCTTCTTCTCTCCTGGACCAGATTTCTATGTAGGCAAGTGCTCCCAACACTTGTCAAGAAGTATTTTAACCGTCTGATTTAATGAAGTTTTAATCACAGAGTCCTGTGGGACGATCTCAGAGCCCAGTTCACATTGGTATATATTGTACAGAATAAAAGCATTTCCTTCGATCATGCTAAAGAGCCTTTTTTGTATCCATATGGCACTTGAAAACCTCCACCAGGTATTTCAAGTCTGCTGCACAAATGTTCAGTGAACATAGGTAGAGCCTCTTTTATTTACTGACGTACCACCCATTCAGGTTGTCATTTGCACATTCATCCGCTATAGCCATGCACTATTGTTCTAATTAAAGCACATATATAGGTGGGGCCTTGAATAGTCCAAGACGGCTAGTATGCAGGAGGTGAAGAGAAGATGCATATTCAATTTTTATTATGACATCCTAGGACACAAGATGACCCTGACAATGAGTGTGAGATGATTGGACTTGGCAATTTATTTGAAATATTTTGACCTGTTTTCAAACTTTCATGTTTTCTTTCTGTTTTTTAATAGTAAGACATGTCATAAAATAATTGGTCCTCCTGGGTTGAAATCGACTATTTGAGTAGCCATGGTGGATCATGTAAACAAAGTGGACCTAGACACGTAATAATTCATGCAGCCAAAAATACCTCACACGAAGTTACTAGGGCTGGAGTCTAGGACAGGCTCTCAAATTAATATATATCCCTAGTTAGGACTAGGGTTCTCAAGTTAATATCCCTAGCTAGGACTAGGGTTCTCAAGTTAATATCCCTAGCTAGGACTAGGACTCTCAAGTTAATATCCCTAGCTAGGACTAGGGCTCTCAAGTTAATATCTAGGAAAGGCTCTCAAGTTAATATTCCTAGCTAGGATTAGGGCTCTCGAGTTTAGCATAGCTCTAGCACAAGCCATAGAAAATTCATATTGACTGAGGTTGTATTTTTTGTTTGTGCATCTTGGTCCATTTGTTTTCACGATGGTCTGGTACACAAAGAAACCAGGAAGATCATCACAGGTGAAAGAAATGCGGCTATCAAAAAGCCTCTGTGAATATCTGAGCTCCTCATCATGCCACAATGAGAAAAAGGAATGAGAAGAAGGAAAGGCTCAAACACATAATTAAATCATTCATTACAAGAAGAAGGGTGGCCTGGAAATAAGACTTCCCTATAACTACACGCTCAGCTAGCTGCACGCTCAGCCACCTGGACGCTCAGCCACCTGGACGCTCAACCACCTGCACGCTCAGCTACCCTGAACAGCCAACTGGATCTCAGCCACTTGGACGATCAGCTACCTGCACACTCATCGTCCAGCTGACTGAGCATGTGGGTGGCTGAGCAGGTTGCTGTCTACCATTTTAAAATTGGATAGGAAGTACCAGAAGTCACACCCTCATTACTCCTTTTCCATTTGTTTTCTGTTGTTATCTTTTGTTTTGTTTCCCTCACCTTTGGACTCTAGTCATGCACCCTCCTGCAAGAAGTTGTTCAAGACCTCTGGACTGTAGTCATGCAGCCTCCTGCAAGAAGTTGTTCAAGACCTCTGGACTCTAGTCGTGCAGCTCCTCCAAGAAGTTGTTCAAGACCTCTGGACCTTAGTCGTGCAGCCTCTTCCAAGAAGTTGTTCAAGACCTCTGGACTCTAGTTGTGCAGCCTCCTCCAAGAAGGTGTTCAAGATCTCTGGACTCTAGTCGTGCAGCCTCCTCCTAGAAGTTGTTCAAGACCTCTGGACTCTAGTCGTGCAGCCTCCTCTAACAAGTTGTTCAAGACCTCTGACATCCTCACTAGTCTCATCCTACACTATGGCATCCTCACTAGTCTCATCCTATACTATGGCATCCTCACTAGTCTCATCCTACACTATGGCATCCTCACTAGTCTCATCCTCACTAGTCTCATCCTACACTATGGCATCCTCACTTGTCTCATCCTACACTATGGCATCCTCACTAGTCTCATCCTACACTATGGAATCCTCACTAGTCTCATCTACACTATGACATCCTCACTAGTCTCATCCTACACTATGGCATCCTCACTAGTCTCATCCTACACTATCCTCACTAGTCTCATCCTACACTATGGCTAGTCTCATCCTACACTACGGCATCCTCACTAGTCTCATCCTACACTATGGCATCCTCACTAGTCTCATCCTACACTATGGCATCCTCACTAGTCTCATCCTACACTATGGCATCCTCACTAGTCTCATCCTACACTATCCTCACTAGTCTCATCCTACACTATGGCATCCTCACTAGTCTCATCCTACACTATGGCATCCTCACTAGTCTCATCCTACACTATGGCATCCTCACTAGTCTCATCCTACACTATGGCTAGTCTCATCCTACACTATGGCATCCTCACTAGTCTCATCCTACACTATGGCATCCTCACTAGTCTTATCCTACACTATGGCATCCTCACTAGTCTCATCCTACACTATCCTCACTAGTCTTATCCTACACTATGGCTTCCTCACTGCATGTGATAGTGCAACATGCTCAAAGCTGATATTAATATACTCTTAATAGCCTTTTTTCCACCCCGGGTAAAACTTCTCAGAAAACAACTGAGCATGCATTTCTTAGATGTGAAAGCGTGCAGTTGCTGAATAAGTTCACTGATTATTGCATACACACATGATCATATCTAGACCTTTATTACTGAATTCTGAAGACAAGAATGATTGTTTGCCAGTTAATTACCTAAGCAATGCATGGTGAGTGTTTTTTAAGTTAAACAAGGCAGAAGCCACTATCTAGGATGATAAGAAGCTATATATCAAAGTGGATTTTATCCGGGTGATACTTTCTTGTGTGTAATATCACACTCCTTGATACACACAGCCAGAAGACACATACCACATCTACACAACACATGCACACACATACATTCAACATTCACACACACATGCATATATATATACACAGGTTGCCAATGAGAAGGGGTGCAATAGGATGGTCTGGCAGGTAATGGACTGGAACAAGAATGCCATGCGTTTATATAAGAGGTTGGGTGGAGTGTGGATGAAGGAATTTCTGACTATACACTTGAACAAGGCCAACCTTCTCGAATTGAGCTCGTTTTCCTCATAGAGAGCTGGAGAACACGTCATTTTGCCTCCAACTGAAACTTATAATAATTATTATATTCTTGTTTGTTGCTCCCAGTTGTTTATATTATCAAACATGATTCAGAGCAGGCTTAAGTAACAAACAATGCTGTGAGATTAGCTCATCTGTCACTCGTGTGCCATGGTGAGAGCTCTGCAACCGAACAGAGGAGGTTTAAGTAACACAGTGCTATGAGATTAGCTCACCTGTCACTCGGTGTGCCATGCTGAGAGCTCTGCAACCAAACAGAGGAGGTTTAAGTAAGCTGTGAGATTAGCTCATCTGTCACTCGTCTGCCACGGTGGGAGCTCTGCAACCAAACAGAGGAGGTTTAAGTAACACACAGTGCTGTGAGATTAGCTCATCTGTAAACCTCCTCTGTTTGGTTGCAGAGCTCTCACCGTGGTCACTGAGTGACAGATAAGCTAATCTCACAGCACTATGTGTTACGGGCCGGGGGAGTAGACCATTTCCCCCCCTTTTTTTCCTTCCCCCCCCCCATCATTCTATACCTTCACTATTAAATTAACTGCATTTCAAGTGTCAACATTTATTGTCAGCCATTCTTGAGTTATGATACTTTTTATCCTCACATTTCATTGCACAACTCTGCGCGATGAACAAGAAGAAGCCTGAATAAACGCAGTAAGTTGGATTGTCATAATATAATAACCGTTCATGGCCAAGACTTGAAACTTGACTAAAATATCGCTCAGTACTATTCCGTCATTTCTGCGCTATCTGCGCAAAGGGGGGTACAAATGTCTGCTCCTGCACACACCACGTTGTTCTTTCTCAGTTCCCAACTTTGATCGAACCTCTGTGTGATTCTAATCGATTCTAAAACAACTATCATGCACTTTTCATACTGATTTATTATGAAATGTAATTTTCATGTAGTGACATCACATGATACCGTGTAACTCATTCAATTTTTGTCTGTAGTAAATATATTATGAAAGCTCTTGCATTGCTCCGTGTTTTGAATACATTTTTCACCAATTCAGTCATCTTCTGATGAGATATAGTCAAGTCTGACAAGCATAAAAATGAAATTGGGATGTTGGGGGGAATAAAATTCAAGCAAACTATTCAAAACATGCATCTGTGATCACTCTAATATCACCATAAATAGCAAGTGTTGAAGACCTGTTGTTGGGGTTCAGGAGTGGCATCTAAACATTTTAAGGATCTTTGTGGTTCTGCCCATGCTTCAGTCCTAGTTTATTGCAACACCATTATTCTAATGTCATTGTAAAGCACCTAGAATGAGCTATATTTTGAGACCATAATCTTTGGAAGTATTAAATAGTTTGACACGTTTTTTAAACATTAAAAATAAAATAATAAATGGTCTACTCCCCCCGTAACACATAATGTTGTGAGATTAGCTCATCTGTCACTCGTGTGCCATGGTAAGAGCTCTGCAACCAAACAGAGGAGGTTTAAGTAGCTGTGAGATTAGCTCATCTGTCACTTGGTGTGCCATGGTGAGAGCTCTGCAACCAAACAGAGGAGGTTTAAGTAACACATATAATTATAGTGCTGTGAGATTAGCTCATCTGTCACTCAATGTGCCATGGTGAGAGCTCTGCAACCAAACAGAGGAGGTTTAAGTAACACATAGTGCTGTGAGATTAGCTCATCTGTCACTTGGTGTGCCATGGTGAGAGCTCTGCAACCAAACAGAGGAGGTTTAAGTAACACATAATTATAGTGCTGTGAGATTAGCTCATCTGTCACTCAATGTGCCATGGTGAGAGCTCTGCAACCCAACAGAGGAGGTTTAATTAATAAGTAACACATAGTGCTGTGAGATTAGCTCATCTGTCACTCTGTGTGCCATGGTGAGAGCTCTGCAACCAAACCGTAGGTTTAAGTAACACATAGAGGAGTAAAAACAAGTACACAAATACATGGGGAATATATTAAGTTGATTATAGTTAAGTAGTTAAAAGTTAAGTGATGATATAGGGTGTTGAATGTAGTCTTTAATGTAATCTGGGAGAGCGTTCCAGAGCTTGGGGAGAATGAAAGGTAAGCAGGCTGAGTTCTGTATGGGATTACCAGACGATTACTGGGATGGAAGGATCGGAGGTTGTAGCAGGGAGTTGGTTGGGATGGTGGGAGGTTAGAAGGAAAATCTTTGTTATTGTGAATAAGTTTGAAGAAAAAGTTAAGTTTGGCATTATGGCGGCGAGAGGAGAGGATAGAGATGGAAGATGAAGCTTAGAGGGAAGTGTATATAGTCCGAGGACCATTGTTACTACATAATTTACATACAAAGTATTTTATTCTCTCTCAAGATGAGAAGAAAGATGGGATGATTGAGTGTCCCAGAGAAAAGAACAGTACTCCAGATGGGGACAGATAAGAGAAGTGTAGAGGCCAAGAAGATATATATGAGCCAAAATAATGTTGGCACATCCTTCTCAGTAGCTCTTCTATAATGCACAGCCATGGCGTTAAACTGGAAAACGAAACTGTCCATAGTCAAGCAGGTTGGCATCAGGTGATAATATCCAGTCGATCCTAAACCTGGAGCAGGAGGTTGACGCGCATAATGTAGCACCTGGTAACTAATAATGGCGGGTTGTGGAGCATTTTGGGAGGGGGACTTCTTGGCAGGAGCTGTGAAAAACATTGATTTTTGGAAGCATTATGAAGGAGCTTGAATAAAAGCTAATGAACTTGGATAGCTTCTTCTCTCCTGGACCAGATTTCTATGTAGGCAAGTGCTCCCAACACTTGTCAAGAAGTATTTTAACCGTCTGATTTAATGAAGTTTTAATCACAGAGTCCTGTGGGACGATCTCAGAGCCCAGTTCACATTGGTATATATTGTACAGAATAAAAGCATTTCCTTCGATCATGCTCAAGAGCCTTTTTTGTATCCATATGGCACTTGAAAACCTCCACCAGGTATTTCAAGTCTGCTGCACAAATGTTCAGTTAACATAGGTAGAGCCTCTTTTATTTACTGACGTACCACCCATTCAGGTTGTCATTTGCACATTCATCTGCTATAGCCATGCACTATTGTTCTAATTAAAGCACATATATAGGTGGGGCCTTGAATACTGGGATAATCAACCTCGGAGGAAACGGCCATTTTCCTGGACAATTCATGGAAGTCCAAGACGGCTAGTCTGCAGGAGGTGAAGAGAAGATGCATATTCAATTTTTATTGTGACATGCTAGGACACAAGATGACCCTGACAATGAGTGTGAGATGATTGGACTTGGCAATTTATTTGAAATATTTTGACATGTTTTCAAACTTTCATGTTTTCTTTCTGTTTTTTAATAGTAAGACATGTCATAAAATAATTGGTCCTCCTGGGTTGAAATCGACTATTTGAGTAGCCATGGTGGATCATGTAAACAAAGTGGACCTAGACACGTAATAATTCATGCAGCCAAAAATACCTCGCACGAAGTTACTAGGGCTGGAGTCTAGGACAGGCTCTCAAATTAATATATATCCCTAGTTAGGACTAGGGTTCTCAAGTTAATATCCCTAGCTAGGACTAGGGTTCTCAAGTTAATATCCCTAGCTAGGACTAGGACTCTCAAGTTAATATCCCTAGCTAGGACTAGGGCTCTCAAGTTAATATCTAGGAAAGGCTCTCAAGTTAATATTCCTAGCTAGGATTAGGGCTCTCGAGTTTAGCATAGCTCTAGCACAAGCCATAGAAAATTCATATTGACTGAGGTTGTATTTTTTGTTTGTGCATCTTGGTCCATTTGTTTTCACGATGGTCTGGTACACAAAGAAACCAGGAAGATCATCACAGGTGAAAGAAATGCGGCTATCAAAAAGCCTCTGTGAATATCTGAGCTCCTCATCATGCCACAATGAGAAAAAGGAATGAGAAGAAGGAAAGGCTCAAACACATAATTAAATCATTCATTACAAGAAGAAGGGTGGCCTGGAAATAAGACTTCCCTATAACTACATGCTCAGCTAGCTGCACGCTCAGCCACCTGGACGCTCAGCCACCTGGACGCTCAACCACCTGCACGCTCAGCTACCCTGAACAGCCACCTGGATCTCAGCCACTTGGACGATCAGCTACCTGCACACTCATCGTCCAGCTGACTGAGCATGTGGGTGGCTGAGCAGGTTGCTGTCTACCATTTTAAAATTGGATAGGAAGTACCAGAAGTCACACACTCATTACTCCTTTTCCATTTGTTTTCTGTTGTTATCTTTTGTTTTGTTTCCCTCACCTTTGGACTCTAGTCATGCACCCTCCTGCAAGAAGTTGTTCAAGACCTCTGGACTGTAGTCATGCAGCCTCCTGCAAGAAGTTGTTCAAGACCTCTGGACTCTAGTCGTGCAGCTCCTCCAAGAAGTTGTTCAAGACCTCTGGACCTTAGTCGTGCAGCCTCTTCCAAGAAGTTGTTCAAGACCTCTGGACTCTAGTTGTGCAGCCTCCTCCTAGAAGTTGTTCAAGACCTCTGACATCCTCACTAGTCTCATCCTACACTATCGCATCCTCACTAGTCTCATCCTATACTATGGCATCCTCACTAGTCTCATCCTACACTATGGCATCCTCACTAGTCTCATCCTCACTATGGCATCCTCACTAGTCTCATCCTACACTATGGCATCCTCACTAGTCTCATCCTCACTAGTCTCATCCTACACTATGGCATCCTCACTAGTCTCATCCTACACTATGGCATCCTCACTAGTCTCATCCTACACTATGGAATCCTCACTAGTCTCATCCTACACTATGGCATCCTCACTAGTCTCATCCTACACTATGGCATCCTCACTAGTCTCATCCTACACTATGGCATCCTCACTAGTCTCATCTACACTATGACATCCTCACTAGTCTCATCCTACACTATGGCATCCTCACTAGTCTCATCCTACACTATCCTCACTAGTCTCATCCTACACTATGGCATCCTCACTAGTCTCATCCTACACTATGGCTAGTCTCATCCTACACTACGGCATCCTCACTAGTCTCATCCTACACTATGGCATCCTCACTAGTATCATCCTACACTATGGCATCCTCACTAGTCTCATCCTACACTATGGCTTCCTCACTGCGTGTGATAGTGCAACATGCTCAAAGCTGATATTAATATACTCTTAATAGCCTTTTTTCCACCCCAGGTAAAACTTCTCAGAAAACAACTGAGCATGCATTTCTTAGATGTGAAAGCGTGCAGTTGCTGAATAAGTTCACTGATTATTGCATACACACATGATCATATCTAGACCTTTATTACTGAATTCTGAAGACAAGAATTATTGTTTGCCAGTTAATTACCTAAGTAATGCATGGTGAGTGTTTTTTAAGTTAAACAAGGCAGAAGCCACTATCTAGGATGCTAAGAAGCTATATATCAAAGTAGATTTTATCCGGGAGATACTTTCTTGTGTTTAATATCACACTCCTTGATACACACAGCCAGAAGACACATACCACACCTACACAACACATGCACACACATACATTCAACATTCACACACACATGCATATATATATACACCGGTTGCCAATGAGAAGGGGTGCAATAGGATGGTCTGGCAGGTAATGGACTGGAACAAGAATGCCATGCGTTTATATAAGAGGTTGGGTGGAGTGTGGATGAAGGAATTTCTGACTATACACTTGAACAAGGCCAACCTTCTCGAATTGAGCTCGTTTTCCTCATAGAGAGCTGGAGAACACGTCATTTTGCCTCCAACTGAAACTTATAATAGTTATTATATTCTTGTTTGTTGCTCCCAGTTGTTTATATTGTCAAACATGATTCAGAGCAGGCTCAAGTAACAAACAATGCTGTGAGATTAGCTCATCTGTCACTCGTGTGCCATGGTGAGAGCTCTGCAACCGAACAGAGGAGGTTTAAGTAACACAGTGCTATGAGATTAGCTCATCTGTCACTCGGTGTGCCATGCTGAGAGCTCTGCAACCAAACAGAGGAGGTTTAAGTAAGCTGTGAGATTAGCTCATCTGTCACTCGTCCGCCACGGTGGGAGCTCTGCAACCAAACAGAGGAGGTTTAAGTAACACACAGTGCTGTGAGATTAGCTCATCTGTAAACCTCCTCTGTTTGGTTGCAGAGCTCTCACCGTGGTCACTGAGTGACAGATGAGCTAATCTCACAGCACTATGTGTTACGGGCCGGGGGAGTAGACCATTTCCCCCCCTTTTTTCCCTTCCCCCCCCCATCATTCTATACCTTCACTATTAAATTAACTGCATTTCAAGTGTCAACATTTATTGTCAGCCATTCTTGAGTTATGATACTTTTTATCCTCACATTTCATTGCACAACTCTGCGCGATGAACAAGAAGAAGCCTGAATAAACGCAGTAAGTTGGATTGTCATAATATAATAACCGTTCATGGCCAAGACTTGAAACTTGACTAAAATATCGCTCAGTACTATTCCGTCATTTCTGCGCTATCTGCGCAAAGGGGGGTACAAATGTCTGCTCCTGCACACACCACGTTGTTCTTTCTCAGTTCCCAACTTTGATCGAACCTCTGTGTGATTCTAATCGATTCTAAAACAACTATCATGCACTTTTCATACTGATTTATTATGAAATGTAATTTTCATGTAGTGACATCACATGATACCGTGTAACTCATTCAATTTTTGTCTGTAGTAAATATATTATGAAAGCTCTTGCATTGCTCCGTGTTTTGAATACATTTTTCACCAATTCAGTCATCTTCTGATGAGATATAGTCAAGTCTGACAGCATAAAAATGAAATTGGGATGTTGGGGGGAATAAAATTCAAGCAAACTATTCAAAACATGCATCTGTGATCACTCTAATATCACCATAAATAGCAAGTGTTGAAGACCTGTTGTTGGGGTTCAGGAGTGGCATCTAAACATTTTAAGGATCTTTGTGGTTCTGCCCATGCTTCAGTCCTAGTTTATTGCAACACCATTATTCTAATGTCATTGTAAAGCACCTAGAATGAGCTACATTTTGAGACCATAATCTTTGGAAGTATTAAATAGTTTGACACGTTTTTTAAACATTAAAAATAAAATAATAAATGGTCTACTCCCCCCGTAACACATAATGTTGTGAGATTAGCTCATCTGTCACTCGTGTGCCATGGTAAGAGCTCTGCAACCAAACAGAGGAGGTTTAAGTAGCTGTGAGATTAGCTCATCTGTCACTTGGTGTGCCATGGTGAGAGCTCTGCAACCAAACAGAGGAGGTTTAAGTAACACATATAATTATAGTGCTGTGAGATTAGCTCATCTGTCACTCAATGTGCCATGGTGAGAGCTCTGCAACCAAACAGAGGAGGTTTAAGTAACACATAGTGCTGTGAGATTAGCTCATCTGTCACTTGGTGTGCCATGGTGAGAGCTCTGCAACCAAACAGAGGAGGTTTAAGTAACACATAATTATAGTGCTGTGAGATTAGCTCATCTGTCACTCAATGTGCCATGGTGAGAGCTCTGCAACCCAACAGAGGAGGTTTAATTAATAAGTAACACATAGTGCTGTGAGATTAGCTCATCTGTCACTCTGTGTGCCATGGTGAGAGCTCTGCAACCAAACAGGAGGTTTAAGTAACACATAGAGGAGTAAAAACAAGTACACAAATACATGGGGAATATATTAAGTTGATTATAGTTAAGTAGTTAAAAGTTAAGTGATGATATAGGGTGTTGAATGTAGTCTTTAATGTAATCTGGGAGAGCGTTCCAGAGCTTGGGGAGAATGAAAGGTAAGCAGGCTGAGTTCTGTATGGGATTACCAGACGATTACTGGGATGGAAGGATCGGAGGTTGTAGCAGGGAGTTGGTTGGGATGGTGGGAGGTTAGAAGGAAAATCTTTGTTATTGTGAATAAGTTTGAAGAAAAAGTTAAGTTTGGCATTATGGCGGCGAGAGGAGAGGATAGAGATGGAAGATGAAGCTTAGAGGGAAGTGTATATAGTCCGAGGACCATTGTTACTACATAATTTACATACAAAGTATTTTATTCTCTCTCAAGATGAGAAGAAAGATGGGATGATTGAGTGTCCCAGAGAAAAGAACAGTACTCCAGATGGGGACAGATAAGAGAAGTGTAGAGGCCAAGAAGATATATATGAGCCAAAATAATGTTGGCACATCCTTCTCAGTAGCTCTTCTATAATGCACAGCCATGGCGTTAAACTGGAAAACGAAACTGTCCATAGTCAAGCAGGTTGGCATCAGGTGATAATATCCAGTCGATCCTAAACCTGGAGCAGGAGGTTGACGCGCATAATGTAGCACCTGGTAACTAATAATGGCGGGTTGTGGAGCATTTTGGGAGGGGGACTTCTTGGCAGGAGCTGTGAAAAACATTGATTTTTGGAAGCATTATGAAGGAGCTTGAATAAAAGCTAATGAACTTGGATAGCTTCTTCTCTCCTGGACCAGATTTCTATGTAGGCAAGTGCTCCCAACACTTGTCAAGAAGTATTTTAACCGTCTGATTTAATGAAGTTTTAATCACAGAGTCCTGTGGGACGATCTCAGAGCCCAGTTCACATTGGTATATATTGTACAGAATAAAAGCATTTCCTTCGATCATGCTCAAGAGCCTTTTTTGTATCCATATGGCACTTGAAAACCTCCACCAGGTATTTCAAGTCTGCTGCACAAATGTTCAGTTAACATAGGTAGAGCCTCTTTTATTTACTGACGTACCACCCATTCAGGTTGTCATTTGCACATTCATCTGCTATAGCCATGCACTATTGTTCTAATTAAAGCACATATATAGGTGGGGCCTTGAATACTGGGATAATCAACCTCGGAGGAAACGGCCATTTTCCTGGACAATTCATGGAAGTCCAAGACGGCTAGTATGCAGGAGGTGAAGAGAAGATGCATATTCAATTTTTATTGTGACATGCTAGGACACAAGATGACCCTGACAATGAGTGTGAGATGATTGGACTTGGCAATTTATTTGAAATATTTTGACATGTTTTCAAACTTTCATGTTTTCTTTCTGTTTTTTAATAGTAAGACATGTCATAAAATAATTGGTCCTCCTGGGTTGAAATCGACTATTTGAGTAGCCATGGTGGATCATGTAAACAAAGTGGACCTAGACACGTAATAATTCATGCAGCCAAAAATACCTCGCACGAAGTTACTAGGGCTGGAGTCTAGGACAGGCTCTCAAATTAATATATATCCCTAGTTAGGACTAGGGTTCTCAAGTTAATATCCCTAGCTAGGACTAGGGTTCTCAAGTTAATATCCCTAGCTAGGACTAGGACTCTCAAGTTAATATCCCTAGCTAGGACTAGGGCTCTCAAGTTAATATCTAGGAAAGGCTCTCAAGTTAATATTCCTAGCTAGGATTAGGGCTCTCGAGTTTAGCATAGCTCTAGCACAAGCCATAGAAAATTCATATTGACTGAGGTTGTATTTTTTGTTTGTGCATCTTGGTCCATTTGTTTTCACGATGGTCTGGTACACAAAGAAACCAGGAAGATCATCACAGGTGAAAGAAATGCGGCTATCAAAAAGCCTCTGTGAATATCTGAGCTCCTCATCATGCCACAATGAGAAAAAGGAATGAGAAGAAGGAAAGGCTCAAACACATAATTAAATCATTCATTACAAGAAGAAGGGTGGCCTGGAAATAAGACTTCCCTATAACTACATGCTCAGCTAGCTGCACGCTCAGCCACCTGGACGCTCAGCCACTTGGACGCTCAACCACCTGCACGCTCAGCTACCCTGAACAGCCACCTGGATCTCAGCCACTTGGACGATCAGCTACCTGCACACTCATCGTCCAGCTGACTGAGCATGTGGGTGGCTGAGCAGGTTGCTGTCTACCATTTTAAAATTGGATAGGAAGTACCAGAAGTCACACCCTCATTACTCCTTTTCCATTTGTTTTCTGTTGTTATCTTTTGTTTTGTTTCCCTCACCTTTGGACTCTAGTCATGCACCCTCCTGCAAGAAGTTGTTCAAGACCTCTGGACTGTAGTCATGCAGCCTCCTGCAAGAAGTTGTTCAAGACCTCTGGACTCTAGTCGTGCAGCTCCTCCAAGAAGTTGTTCAAGACCTCTGGACCTTAGTCGTGCAGCCTCTTCCAAGAAGTTGTTCAAGACCTCTGGACTCTAGTTGTGCAGCCTCCTCCTAGAAGTTGTTCAAGACCTCTGACATCCTCACTAGTCTCATCCTACACTATGGCATCCTCACTAGTCTCATCCTATACTATGGCATCCTCACTAGTCTCATCCTACACTATGGCATCCTCACTAGTCTCATCCTCACTAGTCTCATCCTACACTATGGCATCCTCACTAGTCTCATCCTACACTATGGCATCCTCACTACTCTCATCTACACTATGACATCCTCACTAGTCTCATCCTACACTATGGCATCCTCACTAGTCTCATCCTACACTATCCTCACTAGTCTCATCCTACACTATGGCATCCTCACTAGTCTCATCCTACACTATGGCTAGTCTCATCCTACACTACGGCATCCTCACTAGTCTCATCCTACACTATGGCATCCTCACTAGTCTCATCCTACACTATGGCATCCTCACTAGTCTCATCCTACACTATGGCATCCTCACTAGTCTCATCCTACACTATGGCTTCCTCACTGCGTGTGATAGTGCAACATGCTCAAAGCTGATATTAATATACTCTTAATAGCCTTTTTTCCACCCCAGGTAAAACTTCTCAGAAAACAACTGAGCATGCATTTCTTAGATGTGAAAGCGTGCAGTTGCTGAATAAGTTCACTGATTATTGCATACACACATGATCATATCTAGACCTTTATTACTGAATTCTGAAGACAAGAATTATTGTTTGCCAGTTAATTACCTAAGTAATGCATGGTGAGTGTTTTTTAAGTTAAACAAGGCAGAAGCCACTATCTAGGATGCTAAGAAGCTATATATCAAAGTAGATTTTATCCGGGAGATACTTTCTTGTGTTTAATATCACACTCCTTGATACACACAGCCAGAAGACACATACCACACCTACACAACACATGCACACACATACATTCAACATTCACACACACATGCATATATATATACACCGGTTGCCAATGAGAAGGGGTGCAATAGGATGGTCTGGCAGGTAATGGACTGGAACAAGAATGCCATGCGTTTATATAAGAGGTTGGGTGGAGTGTGGATGAAGGAATTTCTGACTATACACTTGAACAAGGCCAACCTTCTCGAATTGAGCTCGTTTTCCTCATAGAGAGCTGGAGAACACGTCATTTTGCCTCCAACTGAAACTTATAATAGTTATTATATTCTTGTTTGTTGCTCCCAGTTGTTTATATTGTCAAACATGATTCAGAGCAGGCTCAAGTAACAAACAATGCTGTGAGATTAGCTCATCTGTCACTCGTGTGCCATGGTGAGAGCTCTGCAACCGAACAGAGGAGGTTTAAGTAACACAGTGCTATGAGATTAGCTCATCTGTCACTCGGTGTGCCATGCTGAGAGCTCTGCAACCAAACAGAGGAGGTTTAAGTAAGCTGTGAGATTAGCTCATCTGTCACTCGTCCGCCACGGTGGGAGCTCTGCAACCAAACAGAGGAGGTTTAAGTAACACACAGTGCTGTGAGATTAGCTCATCTGTAAACCTCCTCTGTTTGGTTGCAGAGCTCTCACCGTGGTCACTGAGTGACAGATGAGCTAATCTCACAGCACTATGTGTTACGGGCCGGGGGAGTAGACCATTTCCCCCCCTTTTTTCCCTTCCCCCCCCCATCATTCTATACCTTCACTATTAAATTAACTGCATTTCAAGTGTCAACATTTATTGTCAGCCATTCTTGAGTTATGATACTTTTTATCCTCACATTTCATTGCACAACTCTGCGCGATGAACAAGAAGAAGCCTGAATAAACGCAGTAAGTTGGATTGTTCATAATATAATAACCGTTCATGGCCAAGACTTGAAACTTGACTAAAATATCGCTAAGTACTATTCCGTCATTTCTGCGCTATCTGCGCAAAGGGGGGTACAAATGTCTGCTCCTGCACACACCACGTTGTTCTTTCTCAGTTCCCAACTTTGATCGAACCTCTGTGTGATTCTAATCGATTCTAAAACAACTATCATGCACTTTTCATACTGATTTATTATGAAATGTAATTTTCATGTAGTGACATCACATGATACCGTGTAACTCATTCAATTTTTGTCTGTAGTAAATATATTATGAAAGCTCTTGCATTGCTCCGTGTTTTGAATACATTTTTCACCAATTCAGTCATCTTCTGATGAGATATAGTCAAGTCTGACAGCATGAAAATGAAATTGGGATGTTGGGGGGAATAAAATTCAAGCAAACTATTCAAAACATGCATCTGTGATCACTCTAATATCACCATAAATAGCAAGTGTTGAAGACCTGTTGTTGGGGTTCATGAGCGGCATCTAAACATTTTAAGGACCTTTGTGGTTTTGCCCATGCTTCAGTCCTAGTTTATTGCAACACCATTATTCTAATGTCATTGTAAAGCACTTAGAATGAGCTACATTTTGAGACCATAATCTTTGGAAGTATTAAATAGTTTGACACGTTTTTTAAACATTAAAAAAAAAAAAAATGGTCTACTCCCCCCGTAACACATAATGTTGTGAGATTAGCTCATCTGTCACTCGTGTGCCATGGTAAGAGCTCTGCAACCAAACAGAGGAGGTTTAAGTAGCTGTGAGATTAGCTCATCTGTCACTTGGTGTGCCATGGTGAGAGCTCTGCAACCAAACAGTGGAGGTTTAAGTAACACATATAATTATAGTGCTGTGAGATTAGCTCATCTGTCACTCAATGTGCCATGGTGAGAGCTCTGCAACCAAACAGAGGAGGTTTAAGTAACACATAGTGCTGTGAGATTAGCTCATCTGTCACTTGGTGTGCCATGGTGAGAGCTCTGCAACCAAACAGAGGAGGTTTAAGTAACACATAAAATTATAGTGCTCTGAGGTTAGCTCATCTGTCACTCAATGTGCCATGGCGAGAGCTCTGCAACCAAACAGAGGAGGTTTAATTAAGTAACACATAGTGCTGTGAGATTAGCTCATCTGTCACTCTGTGTGCCATGGTGAGAGCTCTGCAACCAAACAGGAGGTTTAAGTAACACATAGAGGAGTAAAAACAAGTACACAAATACATGGGGAATATATTAAGTTGATTATAGTTAAGTAGTTAAAAGTTAAGTGATGATATGGGGTGTTGAATGTAGTCTTTAATGTAATCTGGGAGAGCGTTCCAGAGCTTGGGGAGAATGAAAGGTAAGCAGGCTGAGTTCTGTATGGGATTACCAGACGATTACTGGGATGGAAGGATCGGAGGTTGTAGCAGGGAGTTGGTTGGGATGGTGGGAGGTTAGAAGGAAAATCTTTGTTATTGTGAATAAGTTTGAAGAAAAAGTTAAGTTTGGCATTATGGCGGCGAGAGGAGAGGATAGAGATGGAAGATGAAGCTTAGAGGGAAGTGTATATAGTCCGAGGACCATTGTTACTACATAATTTACATACAAAGTATTTTATTCTCTCTCAAGATGAGAAGAAAGATGGGATGATTGAGTGTCCCAGAGAAAAGAACAGTACTCCAGATGGGGACGGATAAGAGAAGTGTAGAGGCCAAGAAGATATATATGAGCCAAAATAATGTTGGCACATCCTTCTCAGTAGCTCTTCTATAATGCACAGCCATGGCATTAAACTGGAAAACGAAACTCTCCATAGTCAAGCAGGTTGGCATCAGGTGATAATATCCAGTCGATCCTAAACCTGGAGCGGGAGGTTGACGCGCATAATGTAGCACCTGGTAACTAATAATGGCGGGTTGTGGAGCATTTTGGGAGGGGGAATTCTTGGCAGGAGCTGTGAAAAACATTGATTTTTGGAAGCATTATGAAGGAGCTTGAATAAAAGCTAATGAACTTGGATAGCTTCTTCTCTCCTGGACCAGATTTCTATGTAGGCAAGTGCTCCCAACACTTGTCAAGAAGTATTTTAACCGTCTGATTTAATGAAGTTTTAATCACAGAGTCCTGTGGGACGATCTCAGAGCCCAGTTCACATTGGTATATATTGTACAGAATAAAAGCATTTCCTTCGATCATGCTAAAGAGCCTTTTTTGTATCCATATGGCACTTGAAAACCTCCACCAGGTATTTCAAGTCTGCTGCACAAATGTTCAGTGAACATAGGTAGAGCCTCTTTTATTTACTGACGTACCACCCATTCAGGTTGTCATTTGCACATTCATCCGCTATAGCCATGCACTATTGTTCTAATTAAAGCACATATATAGGTGGGGCCTTGAATACTGGGATAATCAACCTCGGAGGAAACGGCCATTTTCCTGGACAATTCATGGAAGTCCAAGACGGCTAGTATGCAGGAGGTGAAGAGAAGATGCATATTCAATTTTTATTATGACATCCTAGGACACAAGATGACCCTGACAATGAGTGTGAGATGATTGGACTTGGCAATTTATTTGAAATATTTTGACATGTTTTCAAACTTTCATGTTTTCTTTCTGTTTTTTAATAGTAAGACATGTCATAAAATAATTGGTCCTCCTGGGTTGAAATCGACTATTTGAGTAGCCATGGTGGATCATGTAAATAAAGTGGACCAAGACACGTAATAATTCATGCAGCCAAAAATACCTCGCACGAAGTTACTAGGGCTGGAGTCTAGGACAGGCTCTCAAATTAATATATATCCCTAGTTAGGACTAGGGTTCTCAAGTTAATATCCCTAGCTAGGACTAGGGTTCTCAAGTTAATATCCCTAGCTAGGACTAGGGTTCTCAAGTTAATATCCCTAGCTAGGACTAGGGCTCTCAAGTTAATATCTAGGAAAGGCTCTCAAGTTAATATTCCTAGCTATGACTAGGGCTCTCGAGTTTAGCCATAGCTCTAGCACAAGCCATAGAAAATTCATATTGACTGAGGTTGTATTTTTTGTTTGTGCATCTTGGTCCATTTGTTTTCACGATGGTCTGGTACACAAAGAAACCAGGAAGATCATCACAGGTGAAAGAAATGCGGCTATCAAAAAGCCTCTGTGAATATCTGAGCTCCTCATCATGCCACAATGAGAAAAAGGAATGAGAAGAAGGAAAGGCTCAAACACATAATTAAATCATTCATTACAAGAAGAAGGGTGGCCTGGAAATAAGACTTCCCTATAACTACACGCTCAGCTAGCTGCACGCTCAGCCACCTGGACGCTCAGCCACCTGGACGCTCAACCACCTGCACGCTCAGCTACCCTGAACAGCCACCTGGATCTCAGCCACTTGGACGATCAGCTACCTGCACACTCATCGTCCAGCTGACTGAGCATGTGGGTGGCTGAGCAGGTTGCTGTCTACCATTTTAAAATTGGATAGGAAGTACCAGAAGTCACACCCTCATTACTCCTTTTCCATTTGTTTTCTGTTGTTATCTTTTGTTTTGTTTCACTCACCTTTGGACTCTAGTCATGCACCCTCCTGCAAGAAGTTGTTCAAGACCTCTGGACTGTAGTCATGCAGCCTCCTGCAAGAAGTTGTTCAAGACCTCTGGACTCTAGTCATGCAGCCTCCTCCAAGAAGTTGTTCAAGACCTCTGGACCTTAGTCGTGCAGCCTCTTCCAAGAAGTTGTTCAAGACCTCTGGACTCTAGTTGTGCAGCCTCCTCCAAGAAGGTGTTCAAGACCTCTGGACTCTAGTCATGCAGCCTCCTCCAAGAAGTTGTTCAAGACCTATGGACTCTAGTCGTGCAAGCCTCCTCCAAGAACAAGACCTCTGGACTCTAGTCGACCCTCCTCCAAGAGACTTCTGGACTCTAGTCATGCAGCCTCCTCCTAGAAGTTGTTCAAGACCTCTGGACTCTAGTCATGCAGCCTCCTCCAACAAGTTGTTCAAGACCTCTGACATCCTCACTAGTCTCATCCTACACTATGGCATCCTCACTAGTCTCATCCTACATTATGGCATCCTCACTAGTCTCATCCTCACTAGTCTCATCCTACACTATGGCATCCTCACTAGTCTCATCCTACACTATGGCATCCTCACTAGTCTCATCCTACACTATGGAATCCTCACTAGTCTCATCCTACACTATGGAATCCTCACTAGTCTCATCCTACACTATGGCATCCTCACTAGTCTCATCCTACACTATGGCATCCTCACTAGTCTCATCCTACACTATCCTCACTAGTCTCATCCTATACTATGGCTAGTCTCATCCTACACTATGGCATCCTCACTAGTCTCATCCTACACTATGGCATCCTCACTAGTCTCATCCTACACTATGGCATCCTCACTAGTCTCATCCTACACTATGGCATCCTCACTAGTCTCATCCTACACTATGGCATCCTCACTAGTCTCATCCTACACTATGGCACCCTCACTAGTCTCATTCTACACTATGGCATCCTCACTAGTCTCATCCTACACTATGGCATCCTCACTAGTCTCATCCTACACTATGCCATCCTCACTAGTCTCATCCTACACTATGGCATCCTCACTAGTCTCATCCTACACTATGGCACCCTCACTAGTCTCATTCTACACTATGGCATCCTCACTAGTCTCATCCTACACTATGGCATCCTCACTAGTCTCATCCTACACTATGCCATCCTCACTAGTCTCATCCTACACTATGGCAACCTCACTAGTCTCATCCTACACTACGGCATCCTCACTAGTCTCATCCTACACTATGGCATCTTCACTAGTCTCATCCTACACTATGGCATCCTCACTAGTCTCATCCTACACTATGGCATCCTCACTAGTCTCATCCTACACTATGGCTTCCTCACTGCGTGTGATAGTGCAACATGCTCAAAGCTGATATTAATATACTCTTAATAGCCTTTTTTCCACCCCAGGTAAAACTTCTCAGAAAACAACTGAGCATGCATTTCTTAGATGTGAAAGCGTGCAGTTGCTGAATAAGTTCACTGATTATTGCATACACACATGATCATATCTAGACCTTTATTACTGAATTCTGAAGACAAGAATTATTGTTTGCCAGTTAATTACCTAAGCAATGCATGGTGAGTGTTTTTTAAGTTAAACAAGGCAGAAGCCACTATCTAGGATGCTAAGAAGCTATATATCAAAGTGGATTTTATCCGGGAGATACTTTCTTGTGTGTAATATCACACTCCTTGATACACACAGCCAGAAGACACATACCACACCTACACAACACATGCACACACATACATTCAACATTCACACACACATGCATATATATATACACCGGTTGCCAATGAGAACGGGTGCAATAGGATGGTCTGGCAGGTAATGGACTGGAACAAGAATGCCATGCGTTTATATAAGAGGTTGGGTGGAGTGTGGATGAAGGAATTTCTGACTATACACTTGAACAAGGCCAACCTTCTCGAATTGAGCTCGTTTTCCTCATAGAGAGCTGGAGAACACGTCATTTTGCCTCCAACTGAAACTTATAATAATTATTATATTCTTGTTTGTTGCTCCCAGTTGTTTATATTATCAAACATGATTCAGAGCAGGCTCAAGTAACAAACAATGCTGTGAGATTAGCTCATCTGTCACTCGTGTGCCATGGTGAGAGCTCTGCAACCGAACAGAGGAGGTTTAAGTAACACAGTGCTATGAGATTAGCTCATCTGTCACTCGGTGTGCCATGCTGAGAGCTCTGCAACCAAACAGAGGAGGTTTAAGTAAGCTGTGAGATTAGCTCATCTGTCACTCGTCTGCCACGGTGGGAGCTCTGCAACCAAACAGAGGAGGTTTAAGTAACACACAGTGCTGTGAGATTAGCTCATCTGTAAACCTCCTCTGTTTGGTTGCAGAGCTCTCACCGTGGTCACTGAGTGACAGATGAGCTAATCTCACAGCACTATGTGTTACGGGCTGGGGGAGTAGACCATTTCCCCCCCTTTTTTTCCTTCCCCCCCCCATCATTCTATACCTTCACTATTAAATTAACTGCATTTCAAGTGTCAACATTTATTGTCAGCCATTCTTGAGTTATGATACTTTTTATCCTCACATTTCATTGCACAACTCTGCGCGATGAACAAGAAGAAGCCTGAATAAACGCAGTAAGTTGGATTGTTCATAATATAATAACCGTTCATGGCCAAGACTTGAAACTTGACTAAAATATCGCTCAGTACTATTCCATCATTTCTGCGCTATCTGCGCAAAGGGGGGTACAAATGTCTGCTCCTGCACACACCACGTTGTTCTTTCTCAGTTCCCAACTTTGATCGAACCTCTGTGTGATTCTAATCGATTCTAAAACAACTATCATGCACTTTTCATACTGATTTATTATGAAATGTAATTTTCATGTAGTGACATCACATGATACTGTGTAACTCATTCAATTTTTGTCTGTAGTAAATATATTATGAAAGCTCTTGCATTGCTCCGTGTTTTGAATACATTTTTTACCAATTCAGTCATCTTCTGATGAGATATAGTCAAGTCTGACAGCATAAAAATGAAATTGGGATGTTGGGGGGAATAAAATTCAAGCAAACTATTCAAAACATGCATCTGTGATCACTCTAATATCACCATAAATAGCAAGTGTTGAAGACCTGTTGTTGGGGTTCAGGAGTGGCATCTAAACATTTTAAGGACCTTTGTGGTTTTGCCCATGCTTCAGTCCTAGTTTATTGCAACACCATTATTCTAATGTCATTGTAAAGCACTTAGAATGAGCTACATTTTGAGACCATAATCTTTGGAAGTATTAAATAGTTTGACACGTTTTTTAAACATAAAAAAAAATAAAAAAATGGTCTACTCCCCCCGTAACACATAATGTTGTGAGATTAGCTCATCTGTCACTCGTGTGCCATGGTAAGAGCTCTGCAACCAAACAGTGGAGGTTTAAGTAACACATATAATTATAGTGCTGTGAGATTAGCTCATCTGTCACTCAATGTGCCATGGTGAGAGCTCTGCAACCAAACAGAGGAGGTTTAAGTAACACATAGTGCTGTGAGATTAGCTCATCTGTCACTTGGTGTGCCATGGTGAGAGCTCTGCAACCAAACAGAGGAGGTTTAAGTAACACATAAAATTATAGTGCTGTGAGATTAGCTCATCTGTCACTCAATGTGCCATGGCGAGAGCTCTGCAACCAAACAGAGGAGGTTTAATTAAGTAACACATAGTGCTGTGAGATTAGCTCATCTGTCACTCTGTGTGCCATGGTGAGAGCTCTGCAACCAAACAGGAGGTTTAAGTAACACATAGAGGAGTAAAAACAAGTACACAAATACATGGGGAATATATTAAGTTGATTATAGTTAAGTAGTTAAAAGTTAAGTGATGATATGGGGTGTTGAATGTAGTCTTTAATGTAATCTGGGAGAGCGTTCCAGAGCTTGGGGAGAATGAAAGGTAAGCAGGCTGAGTTCTGTATGGGATTACCAGACGATTACTGGGATGGAAGGATCGGAGGTTGTAGCAGGGAGTTGGTTGGGATGGTGGGAGGTTAGAAGGAAAATCTTTGTTATTGTGAATAAGTTTGAAGAAAAAGTTAAGTTTGGCATTATGGCGGCGAGAGGAGAGGATAGAGATGGAAGATGAAGCTTAGAGGGAAGTGTATATAGTCCGAGGACCATTGTTACTACATAATTTACATACAAAGTATTTTATTCTCTCTCAAGATGAGAAGAAAGATGGGATGATTGAGTGTCCCAGAGAAAAGAACAGTACTCCAGATGGGGACGGATAAGAGAAGTGTAGAGGCCAAGAAGATATATATGAGCCAAAATAATGTTGGCACATCCTTCTCAGTAGCTCTTCTATAATGCACAGCCATGGCGTTAAACTGGAAAACGAAACTGTCCATAGTCAAGCAGGTTGGCATCAGGTGAATATCCAGTCGATCCTAAACCTGGAGCGGGAGGTTGACGCGCATAATGTAGCACCTGGTAACTAATAATGGCAGGTTGTGGAGCATTTTGGGAGGGGAAATTCTTGGCAGGAGCTGTGAAAAACATTGATTTTTGGAAGCATTATGAAGGAGCTTGAATAAAACCTAATGAACTTGGATAGCTTCTTCTCTCCTGGACCAGATTTCTATGTAGGCAAGTGCTCCCAACACTTGTCAAGAAGTATTTTAACCGTCTGATTTAATGAAGTTTTAATCACAGAGTCCTGTGGGACGATCTCAGAGCCCAGTTCACATTGGTATATATTGTACAGAATAAAAGCATTTCCTTCGATCATGCTAAAGAGCCTTTTTTGTATCCATATGGCACTTGAAAACCTCCACCAGGTATTTCAAGTCTGCTGCACAAATGTTCAGTGAACATAGGTAGAGCCTCTTTTATTTACTGACGTACCACCCATTCAGGTTGTCATTTGCACATTCATCCGCTATAGCCATGCACTATTGTTCTAATTAAAGCACATATATAGGTGGGGCCTTGAATAGTCCAAGACGGCTAGTATGCAGGAGGTGAAGAGAAGATGCATATTCAATTTTTATTATGACATCCTAGGACACAAGATGACCCTGACAATGAGTGCGAGATGATTGGACTTGGCAATTTATTTGAAATATTTTGACATGTTTTCAAACTTTCATGTTTTCTTTCTGTTTTTTAATAGTAAGACATGTCATAAAATAATTGGTCCTCCGGGGTTGAAATCGACTATTTGAGTAGCCATGGTGGATCATGTAAACAAAGTGGACCAAGACACGTAATAATTCATGCAGCCAAAAATACCTCGCACGAAGTTACTAGGGCTGGAGTCTAGGACAGGCTCTCAAATTAATATATATCCCTAGTTAGGACTAGGGTTCTCAAGTTAATATCCCTAGCTAGGACTAGGGTTCTCAAGTTAATATCCCTAGCTAGGACTAGGACTCTCAAGTTAATATCCCTAGCTAGGACTAGGACTCTCAAGTTAATATCTAGGAAAGGCTCTCAAGTTAATATTCCTAGCTAGGACTAGGGCTCTCGAGTTTAGCATAGCTCTAGCACAAGCCATAGAAAATTCATATTGGCTGAGGTTGTATTTTTTGTTTGTGCATCTTGGTCCATTTGTTTTCACGATGGTCTGGTACACAAAGAAACCAGGAAGATCATCACAGGTGAAAGAAATGCGGCTATCAAAAAGCCTCTGTGAATATCTGAGCTCCTCATCATGCCACAATGAGAAAAAGGAATGAGAAGAAGGAAAGGCTCAAACACATAATTAAATCATTCATTACAAGAAGAAGGGTGGCCTGGAAATAAGACTTCCCTATAACTACACGCTCAGCTAGCTGCACTCTCAGCCACCTGGACGCTCAGCCACCTGGACGCTCAACCACCTGCACGCTCAGCTACCCTGAACAGCCACCTGGATCTCAGCCACTTGGACGATCAGCTACCTGCACACTCATCATCCAGCTGACGGAGCATGTGGGTGGCTGAGCAGGTTGCTGTCTACCATTTTAAAATTGGATAGGAAGTACCAGAAGTCACACCCTCATTACTCCTTTTCCATTTGTTTTCTGTTGTTATCTTTTGTTTTGTTTCACTCACCTTTGGACTCTAGTCATGCACCCTCCTGCAAGAAGTTGTTCAAGACCTCTGGACTGTAGTCATGCAGCCTCCTGCAAGAAGTTGTTCAAGACCTCTGGACTCTAGTCGTGCAGCCTCCTCCAAGAAGTTGTTCAAGACCTCTGGACCTTAGTCGTGCAGCCTCTTCCAAGAAGTTGTTCAAGACCTCTGGACTCTAGTTGTGCAGCCTCCTCCAAGAAGGTGTTCAAGACCTCTGGACTCTAGTCATGCAGCCTCCTCCAAGAAGTTGTTCAAGACCTATGGACTCTAGTCGTGCAAGCCTCCTCCAAGAACAAGAACTCTGGACTCTAGTCGACCCTCCTCCAAGAGACTTCTGGACTCTAGTCATGCAGCCTCCTCCTAGAAGTTGTTCAAGACCTCTGGACTCTAGTCATGCAGCCTCCTCCAACAAGTTGTTCAAGACCTCTGACATCCTCACTAGTCTCATCCTACACTATGGCATTCTCACTAGTCTCATCCTATACTATGGCATCCTCACTAGTCTCATCCTACACTATGGCATCCTCACTAGTCTCATCCTCACTAGTCTCATCCTACACTATGGCATCCTCACTAGTCTCATCCTACACTATGGCATCCTCACTAGTCTCATCCTACACTATGGAATCCTCACTAGTCTCATCCTACACTATGGCATCCTCACTAGTCTCATCTCCTACACTATGGCATCCTCACTAACCTCATCTACACTATGACATCCTCACTAGTCTCATCCTACACTATGGCATCCTCACTAGTCTCATCCTACACTATCCTCACTAGTCTCATCCTACACTATGGCTAGTCTCATCCTACACTACGGCATCCTCACTAGTCTCATCCTACACTATGGCATCCTCACTAGTCTCATCCTACACTATGGCATCCTCACTAGTCTCATCCTACACTATGGCATCCTCACTAGTCTCATCCTACACTATGGCATCCTCACTAGTCTCATCCTACACTATGGCTTCCTCACTGCGTGTGATAGTGCAACATGCTCAAAGCTGATATTAATATACTCTTAATAGCCTTTTTTCCACCCCAGGTAAAACTTCTCAGAAAACAACTGAGCATGCATTTCTTAGATGTGAAAGCGTGCAGTTGCTGAATAAGTTCACTGATTATTGCATACACACATGATCATATCTAGACCTTTATTACTGAATTCTGAAGACAAGAATTATTGTTTGCCAGTTAATTACCTAAGCAATGCATGGTGAGTGTTTTTTAAGTTAAACAAGGCAGAAGCCACTATCTAGGATGCTAAGAAGCTAGATATCAAAGTGGATTTTATCCGGGAAATACTTTCTTGTGTGTAATATCACACTCCTTGATACACACAGCCAGAAGACACATACCACACCTACACAACACATGCACACACATACATTCAACATTCACACACACATGCATATATATATACACCGGTTGCCAATGAGAAGGGGTGCAATAGGATGGTCTGGCAGGTAATGGACTGGAACAAGAATGCCATGCGTTTATATAAGAGGTTGGGTGGAGTGTGGATGAAGGAATTTCTGACTATACACTTGAACAAGGCCAACCTTCTCGAATTGAGCTCGTTTTCCTCATAGAGAGCTGGAGAACACGTCATTTTGCCTCCAACTGAAACTTATAATAATTATTATATTCTTGTTTGTTGCTCCCAGTTGTTTATATTATCAAACATGATTCAGAGCAGGCTCAAGTAACAAACAATGCTGTGAGATTAGCTCATCTGTCACTCGTGTGCCATGGTGAGAGCTCTGCAACCGAACAGAGGAGGTTTAAGTAACACAGTGCTATGAGTTTAGCTCATCTGTCACTCGGTGTGCCATGCTGAGAGCTCTGCAACCAAACAGAGGAGGTTTAAGTAAGCTGTGAGATTAGCTCATCTGTCACTCGTCTGCCACGGTGGGAGCTCTGCAACCAAACAGAGGAGGTTTAAGTAACACACAGTGCTGTGAGATTAGCTCATCTGTAAACCTCCTCTGTTTGGTTGCAGAGCTCTCACCGTGGTCACTGAGTGACAGATGAGCTAATCTCACAGCACTATGTGTTACGGGCCGGGGGAGTAGACCATTTCCCCCCCTTTTTTTCCTTCCCCCCCCCCCCCCCCCCATCATTCTATACCTTCACTATTAAATTAACTGCATTTCAAGTGTCAACATTTATTGTCAGCCATTCTTGAGTTATGATACTTTTTATCCTCACATTTCATTGCACAACTCTGCGCGATGAACAAGAAGAAGCCTGAATAAACGCAGTAAGTTGGATTGTTCATAATATAATAACCGTTCATGGCCAAGACTTGAAACTTGACTAAAATATCGCTCAGTACTATTCTATCATTTCTGCGCTATCTGCGCAAAGGGGGGTACAAATGTCTGCTCCTGCATACACCACGTTCTTTCTCAGTTCCCAACTTTGATCGAACCTCTGTGTGATTCTAATCGATTCTAAAACAACTATCATGCACTTTTCATACTGATTTATTATGAAATGTAATTTTCATGTAGTGACATCACATGATACCGTGTAACTCATTCAATTTTTGTCTGTAGTAAATATATTATGAAAGCTCTTGCATTGCTCCGTGTTTTGAATACATTTTTCACCAATTCAGTCATCTTCTGATGAGATATAGTCAAGTCTGACAGCATAAAAATGAAATTGGGATGTTGGGGGGAATAAAATTCAAGCAAACTATTCAAAACATGCATCTGTGATCACTCTAATATCACCATAAATAGCAAGTGTTGAAGACCTGTTGTTGGGGTTCAGGAGTGGCATCTAAACATTTTAAGGACCTTTGTGGTTTTGCCCATGCTTCAGTCCTAGTTTATTGCAACACCAATATTCTAATGTCATTGTAAAGCACTTAGAATGAGCTACATTTTGAGACCATAATCTTTGGAAGTATTGAATAGTTTGACACGTTTTTTAAACATAAAAAAAATAAAAAAATGGTCTACTCCCCCCGTAACACATAATGTTGTGAGATTAGCTCATCTGTCACTCGTGTGCCATGGTAAGAGCTCTGCAACCAAACAGTGGAGGTTTAAGTAACACATATAATTATAGTGCTGTGAGATTAGCTCATCTGTCACTCAATGTGCCATGGTGAGAGCTCTGCAACCAAACAGAGGAGGTTTAAGTAACACATAGTGCTGTGAGATTAGCTCATCTGTCACTTGGTGTGCCATGGTGAGAGCTCTGCAACCAAACAGAGGAGGTTTAAGTAACACATAATTATAGTGCTGTGAGATTAGCTCATCTGTCACTCAATGTGCCATGGCGAGAGCTCTGCAACCCAACAGAGGAGGTTTAATTAAGTAACACATAGTGCTGTGAGATTAGCTCATCTGTCACTCTGTGTGCCATGGTGAGAGCCCTGCAACCAAACAGGAGGTTTAAGTAACACATAGAGGAGTAAAAACAAGTACACAAATACATGGGGAATATATTAAGTTGATTATAGTTAAGTAGTTAAAAGTTAAGTGATGATATGGGGTGTTGAATGTAGTCTTTAATGTAATCTGGGAGAGCGTTCCAGAGCTTGGGGAGAATGAAAGGTAAGCAGGCTGAGTTCTGTATGGGATTACCAGACGATTACTGGGATGGAAGGATCGGAGGTTGTAGCAGGGAGTTGGTTGGGATGGTGGGAGGTTATAAGGAAAATCTTTGTTATTGTGAATAAGTTTGAAGAAAAAGTTAAGTTTGGCATTATGGCGGCGAGAGGAGAGGATAGAGATGGAAGATGAAGCTTAGAGGGAAGTGTATATAGTCCGAGGACCATTGTTACTACATAATTTACATACAAAGTATTTTATTCTCTCTCAAGATGAGAAGAAAGATGGGATGATTGAGTGTCCCAGAGAAAAGAACAGTACTCCAGATGGGGACAGATAAGAGAAGTGTAGAGGCCAAGAAGATATATATGAGCCAAAATAATGTTGGCACATCCTTCTCAGTAGCTCTTCTATAATGCACAGCCATGGCGTTAAACTGGAAAACGAAACTGTCCATAGTCAAGCAGGTTGGCATCAGGTGATAATATCCAGTCGATCCTAAACCTGGAGCGGGAGGTTGACGCGCGTAATGTAGCACCTGGTAACTAATAATGGCGGGTTGTGGAGCATTTTGGGAGGGGGACTTCTTGGCAGGAGCTGTGAAAAACATTGATTTTTGGAAGCATTATGAAGGAGCTTGAATAAAACCTAATGAACTTGGATAGCTTCTTCTCTCCTGGACCAGATTTCTATGTAGGCAAGTGCTCCCAACACTTGTCAAGAAGTATTTTAACCGTCTGATTTAATGAAGTTTTAATCACAGAGTCCTGTGGGACGATCTCAGAGTCCAGTTCACATTGGTATATATTGTACAGAATAAAAGCATTTCCTTCGATCATGCTCAAGAGCCTTTTTTGTATCCATATGGCACTTGAAAACCTCCACCAGGTATTTCAAGTCTGCTGCACAAATGTTCAGTTAACATAGGTAGAGCCTCTTTTATTTACTGACGTACCACCCATTCAGGTTGTCATTTGCACAGTCATCCGCTATAGCCATGCACTATTGTTCTAATTAAAGCACATATATAGGTGGGGCCTTGAATACTGGGATAATCAACCTCGGAGGAAACGGCCATTTTCCTGGACAATTCATGGAAGTCCAAGACGGCTAGTATGCAGGAGGTGAAGAGAAGATGCATATTCAATTTTTATTATGACATCCTAGGACACAAGATGACCCTGACAATGAGTGTGAGATGATTGGACTTGGCAATTTATTTGAAATATTTTGACATGTTTTCAAACTTTCATGTTTTCTTTCTGTTTTTTAATAGTAAGACATGTCATAAAATAATTGGTCCTCCTGGGTTGAAATCGACTATTTGAGTAGCCATGGTGGATCATGTAAACAAAGTGGACCAAGACACGTAATAATTCATGCAGCCAAAAATACCTCGCACGAAGTTACTAGGGCTGGAGTCTAGGACAGGCTCTCAAATTAATATATATCCCTAGTTAGGACTAGGGTTCTCAAGTTAATATACCTATCTAGGACTAGGGTTCTCAAGTTAATATCCCTAGCTAGGACTAGGGTTCTCAAGTTAATATCCCTAGCTAGGACTAGGGCTCTCAAGTTAATATCTAGGAAAGGCTCTCAAGTTAATATTCCTAGCTAGGACTAGGGCTCTCGAGTTTAGCATAGCTCTAGCACAAGCCATAGAAAATTCATATTGACTGAGGTTGTATTTTTTGTTTGTGCATCTTGGTCCATTTGTTTTCACGATGGTCTGGTACACAAAGAAACCAGGAAGATCATCACAGGTGAAAGAAATGCGGCTATCAAAAAGCCTCTGTGAATATCTGAGCTCCTCATCATGCCACAATGAGAAAAAGGAATGAGAAGAAGGAAAGGCTCAAACACATAATTAAATCATTCATTACAAGAAGAAGGGTGGCCTGGAAATAAGACTTCCCTATAACTACACGCTCAGCTAGTAAGAATTGGCTGAGGACATCCCCACCAGCGAGCCAGTCTGGAGTTGTTGGGGTTCTTGTTTGCCAGAAGAACAAGGCCTTGTGGTCCGTCATGATGGTCAACTGTCCCAAGATCGGGTATGGCCCCATCCAGGTATCTTCCAGCTTCTTTTGCTTGGAGCTGCTGATATCCGGCATTAAGACCAAGACCTGGTCTCCAGGTAGAAATTTTCATTCCACTGCGGTCTTGTCGTGATGCTCCTTGACCTTCTGTTGAGTTTTATCTCCTGTCTTTGCATCGCCAGCTCTCGCATCCTTTCCAGGTCTTGCCGCAACTGGAGCAGCCAGTCTGCTGCGAAGTGTGTTGTCATTGAAGAAGGCATGCATTCTTGCCTGAGGAAGTCCAGTGGGCCCCGCACTTTTTTGCCGAAGGTCAGCTGTAAGGGTGAGAAACCAGTAGTTGCGCCTAGAGCCTCTCATCTGGAGGAGTGTTCCACCGCACCATTCGATTGAGGTCTATAGGCTGCCGTTCTGCTGTGGGTGATGCCGAGGTACTTGTAAGCTTCGCTCATGGTGGCTGAGAGGAAATTAGATCCTCGATCCGAAAGAATTTCCTGAGGCACCAACAGCCTAGTCATGATCTCAACTAGTGCTTTGGCTATTACATCAGCAGTGGTTGTTCTCTGAGAGGGGTGGCTTCTGGGTACCTCGATCCCAGGTCGATGTATTTCAGGATAAAACGGTTTTTCTGTTTCGACATTGGGAGCGGTCCAACTACATCTATCGCCACCTTCTGAAAGTGCTGGGTGATGAGCGGGGAGGTGATCATCAATGGAGCGTGTTTGTGATCCCTTCTCACTGTCTTCTGACATCTTTCACAACTTCGGCAAAATTCGGTCGTGTCTTTCCCAATGCGTGGCCAGAAAAGGTGTTTGAGCAATTTAAACTTTGTCCTCTTCGGTCCAGTGTGGCCAGCCATGGGTGTTGAATGTGCCAAGTGTAAGGCAGTTTTCCTCCGATTGTGAGGCAACACGATCTGTAGGAGAGGTTCACCCATCTGGTTAGTCGATTTGCGGTGCAACACTCCTTTCTCCCCAAAAAATTCAGAGACTTCTTACTCGGCCTCTTCAATGACTTTAACAAGAGTTGTGTCTGCTCTTTGGGCAGTGGCTAGATCCGTAGCTTTCTTTAGCTGGACTTCTTGACTCACTGGAGTATCATCTTCTTCGTCTGTTTCTTGCACTGAGAGGTTAGATTGGGGATAATCAAACTGTGGTCCAATGAGTTCGTCTAGGAGCTTAAGCTGCTCATGCTCCATCAGTGATTCGACAGGGGGGTCGACCGCCACTTGTCATGCTAATATCTCTCCTGTGCCCTCTCTCCTGGTCACTTGCAGGATATCAAAGAGATTAGGGACATTGAGGCCCAGCAGCACGTCATAGTGTAGATCCGCAGACTCTGCCATTGAGATGTATCTCTGTCCATTGATTTTAAAGCACACCTCACGAACTGGGTCTTGCACCGGGCAGCTCCGGAAATCTTTCAACCAGATTATGGATGTTCGTTCAGCCAGTGGCAACTCCTACCTCCAAAACGAGCTCATATCTCAGCAAAACTCACATGCAGAGTAATAGAGTCCAAGTGTACCTTGAACCCTTCTCTGAGGCACTGCACATGCAGAGTGATAGAGTCCAAGTGTACCTTGAACCCTTCTCTGAGATCTGCACTTGCAGAATTATATGGAACAATTATTGATACATTTGATGTTGAAACAAATAATAATTATTTCTATGTTTCTCCACATAATATATTGCATGTTGTCCCACCACTCAATACCTAGCATTCATTACTAGTATATACTTGTACGGGTGAATGTCTGGTGCATAGATACATACATGGATAGAAACATAGATGCATATGCCATGCATGGCAGCAGCAAGTTTTCCATCAAACTACAAACTGGAGGCTCACTTCACTCGCCAAATCAACAAGTCACCTGCCTTGAATAATGCAGGCTCATGTTCAGTAAATCAAGAATGGTCGGCATAGTAAGAAAACTATTGAGAATGCCCAGCAGCAGATTCTGAGCTGACTGGCCAGGCTGCAATGCACTAGTGAAGATGCGATTCACTGTTAATTGCCAATGGACCATATCAGAATAAGCCAGTCCAGCCAGAAATAGGACCAACAACAAACCATGACCCTATTAACCCACTGCAAGTCTAACAACAAACCATGACCCTATTAACCCCATGCAAGTCTAACAAAACTACCTCCCACAGGCCCACATAAAAAAATATATATATATACAATAAAAATCAACAACAATTTTATGTCACAGTCTCAGTTGGAGGCAAAATGATGTGCCTCCAGCTCTCTATGAGGAAGACGAGCTCAATTCGAGGTTGGCCTTGTTCATGTGTATGGTCTGCAATTCCTTCATCCACACTCCACCCAACCTCTTATAAAAACGCATGGCCTTGTCGTTCCAGTCATGTACCTGCCAGTCCATCCTATTGCACCCCCTCTCCTTGGCAACCTGTATATATATATATATATATGCATGTCTGTATTGATGTTGAATTATGTGTCTGGGCATGTGTTGTGTATTAGGTGTGGTGTGCTTATGAATATGTCTGGCTATGTGTATCAAGCAGTGTGATATAACACACAAGAAAGATTATACTCTATCTCCAGATAAAATCCACTTTGATAGCTCCTGAGCATCTTAGATGGTTGGCTTCTGTCGTGTTTAGCTTCATAAACACTCACCATGCATTGGATCTTTTGCTAAGGTAATTAATTAACTGGTAAACAATAATTCTTTTTTAGTTTTCAGAATTCAGTAAAAAAGGTCAAGATCTGATCATGCTCATGTATGCATGCAATAATTGGTGAACTTATTCAGCAACTGCACGTTTTCACATCTAAGAAATGTAGTCAGTTTTTTCTGAGAAGTTTTACCTGGGATGGAAAAAAAGCTATTTGGAGTGTATTAGCAATGTTGCAATATTACACGCAGTGAGGATGCCATAATGTAGGATAAGGTTAGTGAGGATGCCAATGTAGGATGAGACTAGAGAGGATGCCATAGTGTAGGATGAGACTAGTGAGGATGCCATAGTGTAGGATGAGACTAGTGAGGATAGTGTAGGATGAGATTAGTGAGGATGCCATAGTGTAGGATGAGACTAGTGAGGATGCCATAGTGTAGGATGAGACTAGTTAGGATGCCATAGTGTAGGATGAGACTAGTGAGGATGCCATAGTGTAGGATGAGACTAGTTAGGATGCCATAGTGTAGGATGAGACTAGTGAGGATGCTATAGTGTAGGATGAGACTAGTGAGGATGCCATAGTGTAGGATGAGACTAGTGAGGATGCCATAGTGTAGGATGAGACTAGTGAAGATGTCATAGTGATGAGAATAGTGAGAGATGCCATAGTGTAGGATGAGACTAGTGAGGATGCCATAGTGTAGGATGAGACTAGTGAGGATGCCATAGTGTAGGATGAGACTAGTGAGGATGCCATAGTGTAGGATGAGACTAGTGAGGATGCCATAGTGTAGGATGAGACTAGTGAGGATGCCATAGTGTAGGATGAGACTAGTGAGGATGCCATAGTGTAGGATGAGACTAGTGAGGATGCCATAGTGTAGCATGAGACTAGCGAGGATGCCATAGTGTGAGGATGCCATAGTGTAGGATGAGACTAGTGAGGATGCCATAGTGTAGGATGAGACTAGTGAGGATGGCATAGTGTAGGATGAGACTAGTGAGGATGCCATAGTGTAGGATGAGACTAGTGAGGATGCCATAGTGTAGGATGAGACTAGTGAGGATGCCATAGTATAGGATGAGACTAGTGAGGATGCGATAGTGTAGGATGAGACTAGTGAGGATGCCATAGTGTAGGATGAGACTAGTGAGGATGCCATAGTGTAGGATGAGACTAGTGAGGATGCCATAGTGTAGGATGAGACTAGTGAGGGTGCCATTGTGTAGGATGAGACTAGTGAGGATGCCATAGTGTAGGATGAGACTAGTGAGGATGCCATAGTGTAGGATGAGAGTAGTGAGGATGCCATAGTGTAGGATGAGACTAGTGAGGATGCCATAGTGTAGGATGAGACTAGTGAGGATGCCATAGTGTAGGATGAGACTAGTGAGGATGCCATAGTGTAGGATGAGACTAGTGAGGATGCCATAGTATAGGATGAGACTAGTGAGGATGCCATAGTGTAGGAAGAGACTAGTGAGGATGCCATAGTATAGGATGAGACTAGTGAGGATGCCATAGTGTAGGATGAGACTAGTGAGGATGCCATAGTGTAGGATGAGACTAGTGAGGATGCCATAGTGTAGGATGAGACTAGTGAGGATGCCATAATGTAGGATGAGACTAGTGAGGATGGCATAGTGTAGGATGAGACTAGTGAGGATGCCATAGTGTAGGATGAGACTAGTGAGGATGCCATAGTAGTGTAGGATGAGACTAGTGAGGATGCCATAGTGTAGGATGAGACTAGTGAGGATGCCATAGTGTAGGATGAGACTAGTGAGGGTGCCATAGTGTAGGATGAGACTAGTGAGGATGCCATAGTGTAGGATGAGACTAGTGAGGATGCCATAGTGTAGGATGAGACTAGTGAGGATGCCATAGTGTAGGATGAGACTAGTGAGGATGCCATAGTGTGAGACTAGTGACGATGTCAGTGTAGGATGAGACTAGTGAGGATGCCATAATGTAGGATGAGACTAGTGAGGATGCCATAGTGTAGGATGAGACTAGTGAGGATGCCATAGTGTAGTATGAGACTAGTGAGGATGCCATAGTGTAGGATGAGACTAGTGAGGATGCCATAGGGTAGGATGAGACTAGTGAGGATGCCATAGTGTAGGATGAGACTAGTGAGGATGCCATAGTGTAGGATGAGACTAGTGAGGATCCCATAGTGTAGGATGAGACTAGTGAGGATGCCATAGTGTAGGATGAGACTAGTGAGGATGCCATAGTGTAGGATGAGACTAGTGAGGATGCCATAGTGTAGGATGAGACTAGTGAGGATGCCATAGTGTAGGATGAGACTAGTGAGGATGCCATAGTGTAGGATGAGACTAGTGAGGATGCCATAGTTTAGGATGGACTAGTGAGGATGCCATAGTGTAGGATGAGACTAGTGAGGATGCCATAGTGTAGGATGAGACTAGTGAGGATGCCATAGTGTAGGATGAGACTAGTGAGGATGCCATAGTGTAGGATGAGACTAGTTAGGATGCCATAGTGTAGGATGAGACTAGTGAGGTTGCCATACTGAGGATGAGACTAGTGAGGATGCCATAGTGTGAGGATGAGACTAGTGAGGTTGCCATAGTGTAGGATGAGACTAGTGAGGATGCCATAGTGTAGGATGAGACTAGTGAGGATGCCATAGTGTGGGATGAGACTAGTGACGAAGACAGTGTAGGATGAGACTAGTGAGGATGCCATAGTGTAGGATGAGACTACTGAGGATGCCATAGTGTAGGATGAGACTAGTTAGGATGCAATAGTGTAGGATGAGACTAGTGAGGATGCCATAGTGTAGGATGAGACTAGTGAGGATGCCATAGTGTAGGATGAGACTAGTGAGGATGCCATAGTGTAGGATGAGACTAGTGAGGATGCCATAGTGTAGGATGAGACTAGTGAGGATGCAATAGTGTAGGATGAGACTAGTGAGGATGCCACAGTGTAGGATGAGACTAGTGAGGATGGCATAGTGTAGGATGAGACTAGTGAGGATGCCATAGTGTAGTATGATACTAGTGAGGATGCCATAGTGTAGGATGAGACTAGTGAGGATGCCATAGTGTAGGATGAGACTAGTGAGGATGCCATAGTGTAGGATGAGACTAGTGAGGATGCCATAGTGTAGGATGAGACTAGTGAGGATGCCATAGGGTAGGATGAGACTAGTGAGGATGCCATAGTGTAGGATGAGACTAGTGAGGATGCCATAGTGTAGGATGAGACTAGTGAGGATGCCATAGTGTAGGATTAGACTAGTGAGGATGCCATAGTGTAGGATGAGTCTACTAGTGAGGATGCCATAGTGTAGGATGAGACTAGTGAGGATGCCATAGTGTAGGATGAGACTAGTGAGGATGCCATAGTGTAGGATGAGACTAGTGAGGATGCCATAGTGTAGGATGAGACTAGTGAGGATGTCATAGTGTAGGATGAGACTAGTGAGGTTGCCATACTGAGGATGAGACTAGTGAGGATGCCATAGTGTGAGGATGAGACTAGTGAGGATGCCATAGTGTAGGATGAGACTAGTGAGGATACCATAGTGTAGGATGAGACTAGTGAGGATGCCATAGTGTAGGATGAGACTAGTGAGGATGCCATAGTGTAGGATGAGACTAGTGAGGATGCCATAGTGTAGGATGAGACTAGTGAGGATGCCATAGTGTAGGATGAGACTAGTGAGGACCAGCTCAACCTCTTGTGATGCATGTATGAATAGATGTGTCACTATGGTGGATATACACATGGGAGTGAGGGAGGGAGTGAGGGAGGGAGTGGCATGTGGATAGTTCTGGAGGTGTCCTGTTACAGATTTCTCGTGAATGGCATAAAATAAATGGGAAGGGGAAGTTGGTTTATACAGTAGACCCTCACTAATCCAAATTGCCTGTGGTTCTTTCAGATTAAAATGTTATTCTCATTTTCATTTTTTATATGCACCTTTAAACATTTTGTATTTATATACATGTATGGATGTAGCTAATAGATAATGACAAGTGTTTTCTTATTGATATTTACTGAAAAGAAATCACAAGCTGCTGAAGCAAGAAAAACTGCTTCTTCCAACTCCTGATCTTTTCCAATCTTCGCTTCTCTGGTGCATCCCATCTCCGTTAGCTTTCTTTTGGTCTCAACTCAGTTTCTTTATCTTGATGTCTGAAATGGTGGAAATTCCTACTCCATACTGTTCAGACATAAGTCTTCTTTCTGATCTGATGTAGAATCTTAACCTTCTGCTCAACTGCTAGGCTTTTCTGTGCTCTTTTTAAAGTCTCTCTCTTCTTTTTGAGGCCATTTTGCAGCAGCTTCCTCTAAAAAGCATGTGCATGGTGCAATGTTTCTGATTATTGAGAGGGTGCACTTATAGAGGGGGGCTCCTGTATACATAGCCTCTATACATATTGAGAAAGCCAACAAGAATTTAGAAATGTGGACCACACATAATTAGAAGATACTTAATATTATACTGCTTTAAAAAAATCTATAATATATTTGGAATACAAATGTCCTCCAAATGTTTGTGGTCTACATTTGTAAATGTAAGTCTTGTTGCCTTTCAGTCCATCCAATATATATATAGTTGTGTGCACTTACTTGCATTGAGCCCACAATATATATATAGTTGTGTGCACTCAGGTACTTGCATTGAGCCCACATCACACTCTCTAACATTACAACAGGCCAAGGCCGACACACAATATGACTCATCATATATCACATCAGGTCATTTGATTGCTACTCACATTATCCACATTGACGTCAGCTCAATACCGGGAATTACAAACTCCACCCATTCATTTATAAACTTCTATATATCAAGATATTTAACACCAAATGCTATCTCGAGCAGTGTGGGCAGTGAAGATGTGTCAGATCACTACCCCAGCAGTGGACAGTGAAAATGTGTCAGATAGCTAGTCCAGCAGTGGACAGTGAATATGTGCAGAGCACTAGTCCAGTGATGAGGAGCTAAACTTGCTTCTTATTTTTCTCATGAGGAAGAGAAGCATGTGGGTACTTCAACAAATATTTTCCATGTATATAGGAGCATTTTTGAAACCTCTCCTGTGCAAGAGAAATTTCTCACGGCCTCAGCCATCCTCTCATCAATCATCCAGTCTGTAGCTAAAACTCAAATGAAGCACATCAAACTCACATCTTCACCAATCTGGTGCAAGAATAGCATTGGCATGCATAAGAAGCAGCACATGCATCATATTGTTACAATGACATTCTCAATAATCATTTTCTCCTTCAACATTTCGACTAGATGTTCTAGCCTTCATCAGGAATAATCATATTGTTGCCATATTTAACACATATTGACTGACCTTTGCACACTCCTTTATGAGAGCAGCCCCAAAGCCTTTACCTGTATGTATGCAAGTAAACATGTACGCATCAAAGTAACATATATGTATGTACATGTGTATGTATTTATGTATATATGTATGTTCAGTTAGGGAATTAGCCTTAGAATGAACGGACAATGATGGGAAAGGAGATTATGGAAGGACCTTATTTGGTAATATGCTTACTTAAACAGTTTTGTAAGTACATGATGTGTGTACTCCAGTGGCTGGTACTCATGCTATAGCATTATACCCTAATAAGGAGAGTGTATCAGTTAGCTTGAGGGGGGGGGGGGGGGGGGGGGGGGGGTCTCCATTGATTGGGGAACCCCAACACTCCTCCCCTCCTCCTCCTGCAGCAAGTCCAGGGATGGGTCAACAGATCCGTCAGCATCCAGGTGATGAGACAGACCATCTGTGTTGCCGTTGTCTGCTCCAGGATGGTCCATGATGGAGTATGGGAATGGTTGGAGACGTAGGGACCACCTGGTCAGCCGACCACCAACATCTTTCGTATCATGTAGGTAGCATAAGCAGTTGTGACTTGTTATTATCGTGGGACTCCCGTGAGGTAGACCTCAAAGTGTCCAACTCCATCAACTATGGCCAGGCATTCACGATCCACAGCTTCATAATTTTTTTCACAGCTCCAAAGCTTCCACGAGTAGAAGGCAATGTGGCAATCCCCATTCTTAGTTGAATGCTGGTTGAGGACAGCAGCAATGCCTACATCAGATGTATCTATCTGCAGGATGAATGGTTGAGGTCCTTGCAGGACGGGTTGGGCTAAGATTGCCAGCTTTAGGCGTTAAAAAGCCGATCGGTGGACATTTGTCCACTTTACCTTGTCGGGGAGTTCCTTGCCTGTGTGGTCGGATAGTGGGGTTGTGGTGCTGGCGTAGTGGGGTATGAACCGTCGGTAATACCCTGCAGGCCCAAGAAAGGCCCGAACATCCTTAGGGCAAATGAAGTTTTGGATTGAGTGGACCTTGGCAGAGTCTGGCCGTACCTGGCCATGGCAACCACACATAGGATAGCAACATGCACACAAGTGGGAGGAGCAACCACACATAGGATAGCAACATGCACACAAGTGGGAGGAGCAACCACACATAGGATAGCAGCATGCACACAAGTGGGAGGACCAACCACACATAGGATAGCAACATGCACACAAGTGGGAGGAGCAACCACACATAGGATAGCAGCATGCACACAATTGGGAGGAGCAACCACACATAGGATAGCAACATGCACACAAGTGGGAGGAGCAACCACACATAGGATAGCAACATGCACACAAGTGGGAGGAGCAACCACACATAGGATAGCAACATGCACACAAGTGGGAGGAGCAACCACACATAGGATAGCAACATGTACACAAGTGGGAGGAGCAACCACACATAGGATAGCAACATGCACACAAGTGGGAGGAGCAACCACACATAGGATAGCAACATGCACACAAGTGCGAGGAGCAACCACACATAGGATAGCAACATGCACACAAGTGGGAGGAGCAACCACACATAGGATAGCAACATGTACACAAGTGGGAGGAGCAACCACACATACGATAGCAACATGCACACAAGTGGGAGGAGCAACCACACATAGGATAGCAACATGTCCTACACAAGTGGGAGGAGCAACCACACATAGGATAGCAGCATGCACACAAGTGGGAGGAGCAATCACACATAGGATAGCAACATGTCCTACACAAGTGGGAGGAGCAACCACACATAGGATAGCAGCATGCACACAAGTGGGAGGAGCAACCACACATAGGATAGCAACATGCACACAAGTGGGAGGAGCAACCACACATAGGATAGCAACATGCACACTAGTGGGAGGAGCAACCACACATAGGATAGCAACATGCACACAAGTGGGAGGAGCAACCACACATAGGATAGCAACATGCACACAAGTGGGAGGAGCAACCACACATAGGATAGCAACATGTACACAAGTGGGAGGAGCAACCACACATAGGATAGCAACATGTACACACAAGTGGGAGGAGCAACCACACATAGGATAGCAACATGCACACAAGTGGGAGGAGCAACCACACATAGGATAGCAACATGCACACAAGTGGGAGGAGCAACCACACATAGGATAGCAACATGCACACAAGTGGGAGGAGCAACCACACATAGGATAGCAGCATGCACACAAGTGGGAGGAGCAACCACACATAGGATAGCAACATGCACACAAGTGGGAGGAGCAACCACACATAGGATAGCAACATGCACACAAGTGGGAGGAGCAACCACACATAGGATAGCAACATGCACACAAGTGGGAGGAGCAACCACACATAGGATAGCAACATGCACACAAGTGGGAGGAGCAACCACACATAGGATAGCAACATGTACACAAGTGGGAAGAGCAACGACACATAGGATAGCAACATGCACACAAGTGGGAGGAGCAACCACACATAGGATAGCAACATGCACACAAGTGGGAGGAGCAACCACACATAGGATAGCAACATGCACACAAGTGGGAAGAGCAACCACACATAGGATAGCAACATGCACACAAGTGGGAGGAGCAACCACACATAGGATAGCAACATGCACACAAGTGGGAGGAGCAACCACACATAGGATAGCAACATGCACACAAGTGGGAGGAGCAACCACACATAGGATAGCAACATGTACACAAGTGGGAGGAGCAACCACACATAGGATAGCAACATGCACACAAGTGGGAGGAGCAACCACACATAGGATAGCAACATGCACACAAGTGGGAGGAGCAACCACACAGGGGATAGCAACATGTACACAAGTGGGAGGGGCAACCACACATAGGATAGCGACATGCACACAAGTGGGAGGGGCAACCACACATAGGATAGCAACATGCACACAAGTGGGAGGAGCAACAACACATAGGATAGCAACATGCACACAAGTGGGAGGAGCAACCACACATAGGATAGCAACATGCACACAAGTGGGAGGAGCAACCACACATAGGATAGCAGCATGCACACAAGTGGGAGGAGCAACCACACAGGATAGCAACATGTACACAAGTGGGAGGAGCAACCACACATAGGATAGCAACATGCACACAAGTGGGAGGAGCAACCACACATAGGATAGCAACATGCACACAAGTGGGAGGAGCAACCACACAGGGGATAGCAACATGTACACAAGTGGGAGGAGCAACCACACATAGGATAGCAACCTGTACACAAGTGGGAGGAGCAACCACACAGGGGATAGCAACATGTACACAAGTGGGAGGAGCAACCACACATAGGATAGCAACATGTACACAAGTGGGAGGAGCAACCACACATAGGATAGCAACATGTACACAAGTGGGCGGACACAGGGGATACATAATTTTTCAGGTGCGAGTAGAGGAACTGGTCCCATGAACCAGACTAATAAGGAAGCACCTCCTCCCAGCCTAGTGCCTCCTCTCCTACTCTCCTAGCTGCTCCTCCAGCCTCTCCCAGCCTTTCCTAGCTACTCCTACCAGCTCCTACTTGAACCTAACCTCTCCTAACTCCTCCTCCCAGTTCCTCCTCAGGTACACCTAGTTAACTGTACTACCCCTCCTCCTCTGCCACACTTAGCCATTTCCTCCCAGCTCACCCCTATATTCCTCCCTGATGAACAAGTCCTCCAAGTGGAGTGATTTGCCTTTCGTAGTGGTGTAGACGGTGTAATACAGAGCATATCCCACCAAACGCTCATTCATCTCCATGCTAGCAGAGGGGGGCAGGGAAACACTGGGAGGCTGAGCAGCATTGGGGATTGTGATAGGAGAACTTTCAGGAGGGTCAGAATCCAACTCAGCTAAGATAAACTTGAAATAGCAATCTTGGCCAAACCCATCTCGAATAAGATCTACACATGAACACATGAAGGAGAGGTATATTCATGCACACCAGTGGCTCTGTGGGGAGCATGTTGCATTGCACATTCCATACTCCCAGGTCTCAGGATTCTTGTCGTTTCTAAAATAAAAATTCTCAGACTTCTCATCGTCTAAATTCTCACGATTTTAGTCCTTTAATTAAGGATTATTGAGAAGATTCTATAATTCAGATGCCATACACCACAACACATACACGCAACAAATGTTTCTATCAAGTAGTAGTGTCTGTGTGTGGGTCTGCATGTCTGCTGTGCTCGGCCGAATGGAAGGTTGGATTGGGACAGAACTTCACATAAGGAACTGGATGGATGCCTGAATGGTTTTTGTAAAGTTGACTCCATCGAATATTACGGTACTTAATATTGTAGGTGCCATGTTTTTTAGGGATACACCTGGACATGAGTTCTTCATGTTCCCAATGATAGGACACCATGTGGCAGTATTACCGACAAACGACGCTAGCCACGTTAGACCTCACCTAATATAAACAGTTATGACAGTATCCTGAATCACTTACAGTAGCTTCTTGAGTATCCTTAATGCACTTATGGCAGCTTCTTTAGTATCCTTAATGCACTTATGGCAGCTTCTCTAGTATCCTTAATGCACTTATGGCAGCTTCTTTAGTATCCTTAATGCACTTATGGCAGCTTCTTAATTATCCTTAACACACTTATGGCAGCTTCTTTAGTATCCTTAATGCACTTATGGCAGCTTCTTTAGTATCCCTAATGCACTTATGGCAGCTTCTTTAGTATCCTTAATGCACTTATGGCAGCTTCTTAATTATCCTTAACACACTTATGGCAGCTTCTTTAGTATCCTTAACACACTTATGGCAGCTTCTTAATTATCCTTAACACACTTATGGCAGCTTCTTAATTATCCTTAATGCACTTATGGCAGCTTCTTTAGTATCCTTAACGCACTTATGGCAGCTTCTTTAGTATCCTTAATGCACTTATGGCAGCTTCTTTAGTATCCCTAACACACTTATGGCAGCTTCTTTAGTATCCATAATGCATTTATGGCAGCCTCTTGAGTATCCTTAATGCACTTATGGCAGCTTCTTTAGTAAACTTAACACACTTATAGCAGCTTCTTTAGTATCCTTAAGGGTGACTATGACTGGGGTAAAATGAAAAAATGTCCACCTTCAAGGGCTCATAACGTCTGAACTGTACCCTCTATGCCAGTGATTTTATGCTCAAAAGATAGCTCTCTCTTAGAGCTTTAAAATAACACAAAAGTATTGGAGTTAAGTAAGGCATACAGTTAGCAAGTATACCATTTTTTTGGTAGGGCTACTCTTGGCAGATGTAACTCCACTATGGAAAGTGCTAAAAGTGGCTGTGGTTGTTCAGTAGGATTCAATGGGCGCAATAAAACTGCCATCTATGTGGCATTACATTTTTATGAGAGTTTGTAGTGGTCAGAATATTTCATGAGGTACACCCATTCATAGCATAATAACTAGACCATACATTCGTTATTTTTCAAAGTTGGAGTTTTATTGCACAGAAGAAAGAAAGAGCTTTCACATGATACCAAAAGTTTGGATAAGAAAGAGGTATATAGGTGCGCCATGAGAAATAAACCCACAAATAAAATTAAAATTAAAAATACAACTTTATTACAAGTGTCCTGACAAATCCTGGGACTGTTCTTTCTTTTTTCTCTTTGGGTCCTTTACATTATCAGGGTCGACGCCCCGTAATCTGTGTAGGTTAGCAGCGGCAGACCAACAACTAGACAGAGTCTCCTTTTCAGAACACTCTCCCAGCATGTTGTGGTTCTGAAAGCTCGGTGCCGAGATAGACCGTGAACTCTTGAAGGTTGCTTCGCATGCCACAAACCTTTGCAGCAATAATGCTTCTGGCATTCATAGACCTATATTCATCTATGCTAGACAAATTGTCACAAGTCTCACATAAATCTCTAGGTTCTTCAGGTTTGGCTCGACAGCCAGAGCGCCCCCACAATGACGTCACGTCCTCACAGCCTCCACGAGACTAGGGTTCTTGATCAAGCTGAAGTTTCCAGTGGAGTAAGCTCTCTCAGAACCAGACCCATGGAACCACTCGGTATGCACTGAAGTTAAGGGGGACGTCACAGAAGTTGATGGCCTGGAAAGCGCTAGCTTCCTCCCACTAGCTGTCGACACAGGAATTGGTGCCTCCCCAGCCGAAAGCCCTTCTTCAGTAGCGGGCACTTAGTCGGATCAAGTGGCGTTTACGACTCCAGCCATCAACAAATTCGTGCACGTTTTTTTAATTTTTTACGCACGCGCGTTTTGGGTGGGGGTTCATTTCAGACAACACATGCTCCTGCTGCGTTTGGAAACAGAAGAGATTATAGGCTATCTCAACAGCAAGGGTTTCATGTTCCAGATAAGACATCACATAATTAATATGTTATACCCGTGTATAGGTGTAGTTCTTCAATGGTGCAAAGAAAAAAAGGACACCTGAAGGATGGCAAAACCGTTGTAAATCACTTAAATCAATTCGGCATGGGAGTTTTTTCTCGAAATCACACATGGTACTTCAGACATGGCTACTATTAATATATAGGTGGGTGAGGCAGTACCCTGTATTGGATGCAGCAGATGAGTGTGGCTGCTACAAGAAAAGTGCGATTAATGTGTACCAGTGGCTTAGGGAAGTGTGCTCTGCAGCACTATGTCGAAACCAGATTGTGCTTGGTGGTGTTGGATCTATTATTCAAATAAACGAGTCACAGTTTACACACAAACCCAAGGTATCACTGTAACATTGATATACTTGAATGGATGATCACTTTCGTTATTGACTGTTTAGCATCATAGAGGCCCTACTAAGGATACTTGGATATTTGGAATGGTTGACACAGACCATACGCCTGCTCTTGGTACACTTGATAAACATATTGTGCCTAGTTCAAAGATTTTAATTGAATGAAATTTATTTAGGTTACATGCAAGTTGTGGACAAGAGGGACGCAGCCACCTTGCTACCCATTATCCAGGCGCATGCTGCACCTGGATCAATAATTCAATCAGACCCGTGGGCAGCTTATAGGCAGGTGGCTACTCTGCCTGGGATTGTGGCACATGAGACTGTGAACCACTCTTTTCTTTGGCACATAAGAAACCAATGTTTTTTCCTTCTGGAAACAAAACATACTTTCATGTACTTCACGGCTTTCATTTTTTAGGAATTGGGGTTGAATTGCCCGTTTGTTCGGTTTCAGTGTTCCAACTAGAGTTAGCTTTTTCTCCCATAAGTTTTCTGCCAGGGGAATTGAGGTAAAAAAGTTATCCACTATAATTCCTCGACTTGTTTTTTCAATTGATTTTGCCAAGTCAAGCACAACATTCATTCCAATGTTTGTATTTCGTTGTGTTTGATCTCTGTCTTTTCCCAAATAAACCTGCACATTAGACAGGTAAGATGTTTCCACATCGCATAAGCAAAAGTACTTGATACCATACTTGGCTGGTTTGCTGTGCATAAATTGTCGGAATTGGCATTTACCTCGAAATGCATACAGAGTCTCGTCAATGCATGTATGAATGTGTGGTTCGAAAGCAATCCGAATGTTGTTTTGAAACTGGGAGAAAATGTATTTCATCTTATGAAACTTCAAGTCCTGCCCTGTACGTGTATCCACATCATCAAAGGTGAGGTATCTGGTAATGGTTCGAAACTGTTTTCGTGTGAGAACAAGAGCTACATATTCCTGATAGTGCATGGAGTTAGGAGACCATATTTCATCAACATCTACGTTTCGCTTTTTCGTAACTCCAAGGATAAGCAAAATTCCCATGTAGCCAATTATTTGATTTTCTGTTACCTCTGGAATATCATCAGGAATTCTTTTGTTAGTGCAATGACAAATATGCCTGATCATAGTTGGTGTAAGGCAAAGAAAAAGTTCATTTGGTCTTCATAGTGAGCAACCCACTGTGTCAATCCAGGACGGACATGAATGACATTATGTTGCCGAAATGATGCAGGGTGAGGTGGAGTACTATGCCATTTTGTTACATCTTTCCCAGTGAAGGTGACTTCAGCAGTATCATGTTCAACATCTCCATCAGAGACATCAGAGTCAATGCAAATCTCTTCTTCTTCCTCCTCCTCTTCATATTCCACAGCATCAATTTCCTCTTCACTGATTTCTCCAAGGCTTCCTGTATCACATACTTCTTCGTCACTATCTTCCTCCAAAATGATGGCAGCTACCTCCTCAGCAGTATAATATACACTCATCATTGAAAAAAGATTGAAGACAAATGACCAATAAATATATCTAGTTTTATAGGAACCAGCAGAGTTAGAGGATTAGTGGGTCAATATTCATTGCTCTATTATCAATATTGATTACACAAAGTGTAACCACAATAACCAAATAACTAGTAACAACACAAAAATTGAGGCAAATGCACATAAATTCAGGCCCAGAGATAGTTGTTTGAGTGAAATACATGATTTTGAAAAGAAGGGAAAAATTACCATCGACTGCTAAAAGGGGTACAGGTGTACCCCACTTGACTTTAGTTCAATATATTAGTGCGAAAAAAAGGCAAACAGAAAAACAAATTGTAGTCAAAGATGTAAAATTTATTACTTCGTAAACATGAAAGAGAAATAGTATTAAATTTGTTTGTGTCACACAGGGGACATTATTATATATGTCTGGGGTACACCTGTACCCCTCTTGGCAGTGCGAAGGTTAACAGAGAATTAAAACCCAATACCCTGTTTGATTGTAATTATTATTTATTTGATCTTTTTATTTGGATATTTCATGAAATTTGGATTGTTTATTTGGATGATTTTATTTGGATGATATTTCATGAAATTGGATTGCTTGAAAAGAGAAGACACAAATAAAAAGACTACCCCTCCAAATTAGCATCACTCGAGCGAACCTGAAATGAACCCCCACCCAAAACGCGCGTGCGTAAATATTTAAAAAAACGCGCACGTTTGTTGATGCCTGGAGCCAGGTTTGCTTGCTGTGGTATTCGCGGCAACTCTTTCTGGGATCCCCAACAGGTGCGTTTCTTACGCCTAGTTTGTCTGAACTTCTACTATAAAGTGCCAGCTGAGCTCAAACTTTGTTCGCAAGACATTCCAATTTTTGTCACGAACCACGAACGAATGAAAAGCAGCTCACGCCCCAGCTTAAATCCGAGACTTCGTACAGACTGCGCAATTATAGCCCGGTGGTTAGCACCACTTGAAGAACGCACGCTCAGAGTTGCCAACCGTCCCGGAATGGCCGGGACAGTCCCGGAATTTTGAGCCTGGTGTCTTTGTCCCGGAAATGTCCCGGAATTTACAGCTACGCACACCTTGCGCTTCCACTTGCCACTCCAGTCTCAAGCTTGTTTAGTTTAGTCTAATTACACTCGTAAAGCAACAAAAACAGGACACTTTTTAGCTTCAGATAAACAATTACGGCTACAGCGGGTGTGCGAAACAACCTTTGACCTTGTTTCGATTGGAGGTGCGGCACTCACGTGAAACTTCTCGGCACGTTATCTCAATCTCAGCAAAATGCAAAGAAGCAGAGGAGAGAATGCCATTTTGACAATAAATGGATCAAAGAATTTCAGGGGATAGGCAATAGTAATATATAATGAAATTGATTGACAAAGTAAGTAAGCATGGAATACAGCAAATACAGGGTAAATAATAACATCATGGGTATATACAGTGTGCTGCTTGTGTTCAATGCAATAGTAATGTCAGTAGTCTTGCCTTCATTTTGTCACTTGTATGCCCGAACACGGATGTACTCTGTGTGCAATCGACTTTGGTGTGGCTGTTAATGATGTCACATCTCACCTCAAGAGCAAAAAACATAAGGTTATGTCAAAGGCTGTGCTATCAACTATTCCAATCACCTCTCTCTTCCAACATCAGAGAAGTGATCAAGTAATTGAAGCAGAGGTCAGATGGGCTACATTTGTTGCTAAGCACAACATATCCTTTCTGTCTAGTGACCATGCCACCAAGCTTTTCAGCAAGATGTTCCCCGACTCTGAAATTGCAAAGAAATTATCCACCGCCATAGTGAAGAAAGCTCTTGCTCCTTACTTCACACAGAGAGTTATGGAGTCAATGTCAAGTGGTCCATTCTCTTTGATGATTGATGAATCCCATGACAAGAGGAATGTCTTGCATAATTCTTTTGAGGCTTCTTGATCCACAGGTAGGTGAAGTACGGACGAGATTCTTGGATATGCCTGTTGTGAACATTGATATAGCTACCAACTTGTTTCAAGCCTTGAAAGGCACTGACTAAGAATGGGCTCAGCTTTGACAATGCAGTGTCTTTCATGTCTGATAACACCATTGTTATGAAAGGAGTGAGGTCAGGTGTGATTAAGGATGAGATCCCAACTTTGTATGATGTTGGTTGCATCTGCCATTTGACTGATTTAACAGTCAAAGCTGGTTTGAAGGTACTCCCAGTGAACATTGACCAGCTCTTCATCGACATATTCTACTACTTCCATAGCAGCAATTTGTCATCCTATGGTGTTCACTTTTCACTGAGCCAGGGGTGATTTTTAAGCATTGCCCCACACGATGGCTCAGCTTGCTGAAGTGTGTGAATCGTTACCTCAGGCAGTATGATGGTTTGAAGTCATTCTTCTTGTCTTGGAAGCTGAAACAGCTCAAGTCTGTACCGGCTTGAGAATCCTCTGATGAAACCTCTGTTGTTCTTTTATCTTGCCCCTTTTATCTTGGGATCAATCCCAATATAAGCCTCCAAGGGTCGAAAAAATCGTGCGCGTTTTTAATTATGCGAGCGGTCAAAAGGTGTCGAATGTGTTAATGAAACTTGGTCAAAAGGTGTCGACCATGATATATATATACACTGTATATCTTTTACCATGTTTTTACCATGATATATCTTATAATTATTTACAATATATATTTTTTACCAATTGTTTTACCATGATATATATATCTTTTACCATGATATTTTTTACCACGATCAAATTAATTGTACATTTAAAATTAGTTAATTATTTAAAATTGGTATTGTGCATTTAAAATTAGTTATTTATTTAAAATTTATATTGTTCAGTTATAGAATGGATGATGTTCTTGTACGCCTCCTCCGTTGTCCGACCTTTACGCTCCCTCCACATGAATTCATCCAGATACGATGGTAGCTGGTGACGATGGACACCCTTCATTGATTTCATCTTTATCTTTGCCTGTAAAGAATGTATAATGTTATTCAAGTTATGTATTATTAAATACCAGTTATATATATATTTACCCTATTCCAATACGATTCTATGTGCTGAGTGTGCACCCCCGTTATATGGTCGACAAATTGAATAGAGTGGTTGACTGTAGCATGGTTAGCCACACCAGGCACAGCTGCCACCCTCCTGTATGCGGCCCACTGATCAGAGTGCACAATTGTTCCCTGTGCAACATGTGATTGAATTATTGGCAGGAGTGTTGCTGCATCCCGTTGGGCCACAACCTGCATGAAACCTTGGAAAATATTGCAATAATAATTGACTATCGTGGCAAACACAAGTGGTCATGAATACCAAGAGCTGGTGTGTGATTAGTATCCACCATCCCAAACACCCAAACGTCTTGTGCTGGAGGGCGTCCTCTGTGATGCTATTCATTGACAAACAACAAACGTTTATCTCTTGTTCGATATGATATACGACTGCCTTGAAATACCTTTGGTTTATGTGTGAACTGGGACTCGTCGATTTGCACAACCACGCCAGACCCACCTAACACAGTTGGTTGAGCACACAGCTCTGTGGAACATACCTCCCGCAGCCACTGGTACACATTGACTGCAGTGTCTTTGTTGCACCCACACTCACGTGCAGCATCTGTAACCCGGTATTCCCTGGACCACCAATAACTTAGGATAATCCAGCTTCGCAGCGGAAGCCGTGATTTAGAAAAAAAACTCCGTGTATATAAGTCAATGGTATGATTCAGTTTAATCAACACAACTGCATTCAATCTGTATACCAAGGCGAATTGATCTAGTCGATTTGCATGTTGAACATGCCCAGGTCCAACCATCCTTCAATGAAGCCTTTTTTCGCAAAGTCATATTTGTACTGCATCTAATACACAGGTATAACATCAGTGAATCACCAAATCCCCAATTATTCTTGTTTTACCTTCCACATGTGACAGAATTTGTCAATCTTCAGATAGTCAATAACCTCCTCATTTGTGCCAAAAGCAGCAGCAGCAATGTATCTTAATGTTCCTGAAGCAGCCATGGACAGTTCACCAGCAAAAATGTTGAAAATCACCAGCAAAAATTTTGAAAAATGTTTCAGACAATGTCAGCCACGTGCACGTTAACACATTCGACACCTTTTGACCGCTCGTTTGACCGCTCGCATAATTAAAAACGCGCACGATTTTTTCGACCCTTGGAGGCTTATATTGGGATTGATCCTTATCTTGCCCTCAATGGATCAATTCAACCGCCTCTTCCAGAAATCTACAGGGAATACTACCTCACAGCTCAGCTGTATGATGAGATGGTTTGGTCGAAAAATCGCGTAAAATTAATGGCATGGTCACGCACGCTAATTAGGGGGCGTAGTCGAAAATTCGCGCCGTATATAAAATGTCCCGGAATTAACTTATGAAAGTTGGCAAGTATGCAGTGACGCTGTAGGTAAACTTCGAAACTTGTCGTTAGGTAAGTCACTGTGCATACTTTAGCTAGTCTTGTATGGTCTGTTGCCGATGCAACCGCAGTGGGCGCTGTATTAATTGTTCGTGCTGTCGTCAGAAGAAACAGTGTGTGAGCTGCTTGCCCATCCAATGCGGAGCATGTCATAACTCAGTCTCTGGCGGGCATACACCAGCTCAAATCATCCCCATCTCATCCTCAGACTCTGTCTCTTCAGTTGGTTGGTTCTATTAACAAACCTGTTTGCCATGAGGAACATGTCGACCCCTTTCCAACCAATGGCCCCCCGGACCACGCCCATGTGTCAGGGAGTCACATCTCTATAGAGTTGAGATTATAAATATATTCCAAGAACTGCCATTCACTCAACACATTCATTCACTCAACACATTCACTCAACACATTCACTTACAATACATCAGCCAATCTGCTGTTGCTCCAGTCTGGCTCCCTTAAATAGGCTACCAGACTGGACCCCAGCAATTCTTTTTATGGAAATACACCAAAACACATAATTAATCAGATTGTTCTATTTCTATGCTTTGTTCATTAGTCTGTTAATTAGCACATGTTAGTGTTAGGTTGTTAAATAGTCTGACAAGGGGCTCCATGGGTGGAGAGATCCCTGACTCCCCCTATCTGGTCTAGCAGTGAAGTCGTCATTCCAGGCCTGGCGGGAGAGCCCATCTGCGTTCGCATTCTTGGATCCTGGACGGTGTCGTATCACAAAGTCATAGTCTTGCAGGAGGAGGACCCACCGAGACAGGTGGCCTCCCTCATCCTTAACATTATCAAGGCAGCCATGATTGGTTTATCTCAAATGGAGTTCCAAGCAGATACACTTTGAAGTGCTGGACACTGCAGACCACCGCCAGACATTATTTTTCCAACGTGGAATAGTTAGCTTCCCGGGGAAGAAGCTGCTTGGAAAAGTAAGCTATTGGTTTCCCATCACCTGCTGTATTGCTCTGGGTAAGTACTTCCCCAATGCCTCTGTTGGATGCATCCGTGTGCAGTTGGAAGGGAGCAGTGAAGTCTGGGCCGGTGAGAACTGGTTGTCCGCTCAGCGCTAGTTTGAGAGAGGTGAAGGCTTCTTCCATGGTTGGGGTCCAGACCAACTTGTCTGGCTGGTTTTTCCTGGTTGCTGCCGTTAGGCGTACTGCAGTCTGAGCAAATGACGGAATGAACCGGCGGTAATATCCTGCCAGCCCAATCTTTCTTGGTCTTGGGTGTTCGGAAGTCTACTACTGCCTGGATCTTAGCTGCCTGTGGTCGCACCTGCCCTCTTCCAACAGTGTGCCCCAGATATAGGCATTCATACAGGAAACACTTGTCTGCCTTAGCCGTCAACCCGGCCTTCTGGAGTCGGGTGCAGGCTTCTTCTAGGTGTTGCAGGTGTGTCTCCCAGTCGCGACTAAAGACCACCACATCGTCCATGTAGGTGGTAGAAAATGAGGAGATGTCTGCCAGCAGCTCATTCATGAGCCGCTGGAAAACTGCTGGTGTTCCCACCAATCCGAAGGGTTGAACTCATACTTGCCCAGGTTGGTTGTAAAAGCTGTCTTGGGGATCGATGTGGCTTTTACAGGTACTTGCCAGTTGCCCTTCGTCAAGTCCATGGTAGAGATGAACCGGGCACCAGCAAGGCTGTCATTAACTCCTCAACCCTGGGCATAGGGAGCGGGTCCTTGCGTGTCACCTTGTTAGACGTCGGTAGTCCATACAGAGGCAGAGGCTCCCATCCCTCTTGGGTACTAGTACTACGGGAGATGACCTGGCGCTGTGGGATGGAACTATGAGACCTGCATCCAGGAGTCTCTTGACCTCTTCCTTTACTGCTTCCTGCCATGCCTTGGGCATCCTATATGGAGGGAGGTGAACTGGCCTTGCTTCACCGGTATCAATTTCTATCTCAGTCGCTGTCGTCTTTCCCGGCTGGTTTGAGAACAGGGTGGCCTGTCTCTTCACAAGTTGACTTAGCTCTTCTGCCTGAGTTGGCAGTAGTTCCTGGTTGATATTTGGTAGGGGTTCTGCTGTCTGGTTTGTCCAAGTCGGAATCTCATCCTGCTCGTCGACGTGGTGAACCAGTCCAGCCATGCAGACTGCTTAGGCTTGGTAGGCCAGCCCTGCCATACAGACTGTAGAAGGTGACTGCCATGGAGCCAACATGTTCACATGGAATGTCTTTTCACTGACCTTGTTCCCTGTTGTCTTCACCCTGTAGGTTGTTGCCGATAGCTTGTCCATTATCGGGAATGAGTCCTGCCACTGAGCGACCAGGCTTGACTTTTGAGTGGGGCATGAGTACCAAGACGAGTTCCTCTATTGAGAAGACACGAGTCCGGGCTCCCCTGTCCATACCACGTCTTCATTGTTCGTTTTGCTTGCTTGTCGTGTGCTTGGGCCAGTTCCCTGGTTATCTGGAGACGGCTGTACATCTGCTGTAGATAGGATATGGCACTGGCCGGGCAGCGGCAGTCATGCTGCCAACTTTGCTTGAGCGTGTCAAGGGGACCTCTCATCTGTCGCCCCAGCATCAGCTCTGCTGGAGAGAATCCAGTTGACTCCTGTTGTGTCTCCCTGTATGCGAAGAGGACATACGGAATGGCAGCCCTCCAGTCCCCATCAGTCCAATCGGTCACCTTCCTCAACATGGTCTTGAGGGTCTGGTTGAATCTCTCAACCAGACCATCAGTTTGTGGGTGATAGATGGAGGTTCTAATAGGATGGATGCCCAACAATGTATAAAAGTGGTACAGCAGCTTACCAATGAAGTTACTACCACAGTCTGTTAGTATCTCCTTAAGAATTCCCTATCTAGCGAACAGAACCATCAGGGCATCGGCTACCACCTGACTGCCTGTCTGTTTGAGTGCTGTGGCTTCGGGGTATCTGGTGGAATAGTCCACCACTGTTATGATGTATCTGTACCCATCCGGTGTTGCGGAGAGGGGTCCAATCATGTCCATCCCAATAAGCTGGTATGGTCGCTCCATCAATGGCAGTGGTGCCAGGTGAGTTTGGGCCTTGTTTCTCCTAGCCACCTTCTGACATGTCTGGCATCTACTACACATGTCACTAACCTCTTCCCTCATTTTTGGCCAGTAAAAATGGTCCATCAGCCTGGCAGAGATCTTCTTTCGACCAAGGTGTCCTGCCATCGGGGCCTGGTGCAACAGGCACAGGACAGCCTCCCTGTAACTCGCCGGCAATACCAACCGCTGGATGGTTGTTGCCCTACGGTGGTCTGTCCAAGATCTATAGAGCAGTTCATCCTGATAGTGGAATTCGTTTCCATCCTGTTTCGCTTGGTCTCTGCACTGTTGGAGAGATAGGTCCTCAGCTTGGGCTTTCTGTAGTGCTGCAGCTCCCTCCTGCTCAGGGTGCAGCTGTCCCCAGTAGCGCGACTCTCTTTTATTGCTGTCTCTCTTCTGCTCACGAGTCGGTCGTACCTTAGGAATGGGGTGAGAAAAAAATCGTCATCGAAGGTTGGGAGCTCACGTGTCCTGCTCTCTCTGGTCGACATCATCATCACTTCTCTTGATCTCCTCTGCTTTGTCTTCATCAGTTTGTTCTGCTTCAGTCTCTAAATCAGTATCAATCTGATCGCTGGCTGTCTCATCTTCCCCTCCCAGGCAGGCGACTCTGATGCAGGCTCTTGTGGCAGTTCTTTTCCCATCTCTCTCTGCATGTACCTGGTTGAGCAGAGTGAGGAGCCCTGGGTAGTCTCTTCCCAGAGCCACCTCCACCGGGATGTTATTGGATACAGCCACTGTCTCTTACTAGTGAGATTATTGATGGTCAGGTTGGCCTTTGCCAGGAGAAAGCTCTGCGTACGTCCGTTGATGTCAGTCAACTTCAGTGAGTCCCCTGTATATTGTGAACTAGCAACTAGGTCTGATCTGACCATTGTGAGGGCCAGCCCAGAATCAAGCAAGACATTATCGGTACGCTCACCATTTACTTTTCCTGTGATAATGAAGCTGTCGTCCTTGGTCGGCCATAGGCAGGCGAGAGCCACCTTCTTGGGGCATTCCCTGGCTATGTGCCCAAAGTCGTGGCAATGATCACACTGTGGGCCTCTGGTAGGATCGAACCTGGAGTAGTTCCTCTCTTGTGCAGCTCCCGGTGATGGCCGCTCTGCAGGTGGTGGTGGGGGTGGTCCTCCATCGTCCCTCGGTCCTTTCCTGTAATAACCACCTCTGGACGGTCCTTGTTGACTCCCCTGCCTCCTCGAGTCCTCCATTCGTTGATCCTGCCATACTGGTCGTGCTCTCCTGTCCTCACTGTTTGTGCTTCTGTTGGCAATATGATGGTCTGCTATCTCAGCCATCTGCAGTGGTGAAGTGGGGTTCTGGTCCCTCACCCATGTTCTGATCTGCTCTGGCAGGATCTGTACGACCCTCTCCATCACTATTATGTCTCATTGCTGCTCCTTTGTTTCAGCCTTCTTGGTCCAGCCTGCAAAGAGCATCAGAGCTCTCTGAACCACTTCGATGACCGTCTCATCTCGCTTCATCCGTAGGTCATTCCAGCGTACCCGGAAAGCAATACCAAGAAAAATTAACAATGCAGCCTTTACCTTTGTGAAGGTCGTCTGGTCCTCGGGTGGGAGCTGCAGTACCATTCGGGTCATTCTGCCATCCAACAGTGGTGTCAGCTTTGACACCCAGTAGCATGGAGCCACCTCGTATAAGAGCATCTGTTGCTCAAATGTGAGAAGGTAGGCATCAGCATTCTCGATGTCGTTAATTTGGGGAGGGTTGGAAGGTGCCTCCCACACTCCTTGTCCTCTTTTCTCCTGAGATCCTCCCTTCTCTCCCTCTCTTCATCTCTACAGCGCCGTTCACTAGCTTCTTCTCGAGCCAACTCTCTCTCTTTCTCTCTATCCTCCCTCTCCTTCTCACGTGTTTCCTCGAGTTCCTTTTGTCTTAACTGCTCCTGTCTTTCTAGGAGTACTTCCTGGTCTGCTCTGAGTTGGAGGCGATCTTGCTCTGCCTGAGCAGCCAGCCTGGCTTCCTTCTATTCCTGTCTTTCCAGGAGTGCTGCTTCCCTCTGTTCGAGCTGCACCCGGAACTGTTCCTGTCTCTCTCTGTGTTGCTCCTCTGCTTTCTGAGCATTTTTCATGACCTTCAGCCATCTCTCTTCATCCCGTTGTTGGCGTTCTGCTTGCTATGCCTTGTCTCAGAGTCTCGCCTCCCTCTCCGAGTACTGCATTGACATTAGAAGAGTAATCAATTTTAGCACATCACCTGATGTCTGGTCCTTGACTGCAGGTTCACTGTCTCCTAATTTGCTGTCTACTTGTTCTCCTGTCACCTACAAATCTTTGGGTGAGGGAAGGTGTTCATGATCCTTACTCCTTGTTCTGTTGGCCATTCTTCTTTTTCTTTTCTGTTATTTTCGGTAGCGTGGATTACTTTGATGTTGGCTGTAGATTCGTTACACCGCTGCTACCAGTTGTCAGGGAGTCACTATCTCTATAGCTAAACCCGAGTTGAGATTATAAATATATTCCAAGAACTGCCATTCACTCAACACATTCACTTACAATACATCAGCCAATCTGCTGTTGCTCCAGTCTGGCTCCCTTAATTAAATAGGCTACCATACTGGACCCCAGCAATTCCTTTTATGGAAATACACCAAAACACATAATTAATCAGATTGTTCTATTTCTATGCTTTGTTCATTAGTCTGTTAATTAGCACATGTTAGTGTTAGGTTGTTAAATAGTATGCCAGGGGGCTCCATGGGTGGAGAGATCTGACACCTTGTCCAACATTCTATAGCTACTACCCAACCTGCTGTAACTCTACATCATCAATCTTCTCCACCCACTTCCTTGCTGCAAGTTCCACCTCTCTCGTCTCGGCCACCACCTACACCTCCTGCTACAGCCCCCACCTCTACCACTAACACTGGTCTACCAGCTGATCATCAAATCACTCTCCCATCCCTAACTTCCATCCTTAGGGCAAAGACCATCACTCTTAAGCATGTCCCTAAAGGAGCAAGAGATGCTAGGGCCGGTCTTTTCGGCGAGGTATTTCGTGATATTGTGGCAGATTCTTCAAATATAGCTGCCTGGAGCAAGGTCTTTATGTTACCATGGTGTATTCTGGCTGCACCTAAGTGAGGGGGTGGGAGCCATTGGCGTGCTACAGAAATGCTCGTCAAGGCTAGGATACGTAGATGGAAAGGGGATGATTTGCTGGGTATATGGTCTATTGTGTAGAAGTTGACTCCCAAGCTTCACAACTGCCAAGGGAAGCATCGGAAGGTGACCCCAGAGTTGCTGAGAGTGGCCAATGCTAGACAGGCTCGGAGCGCTGTGGAGGACAGACAATACAAGAAAGCTATCTAGATTCTTATGTCAGATGGGCTTGTTCCGGCAGACACTGATTCCTTTGATGACATGGTGTCTAAACACCCTCAGACACCACCACCTCCTATGCCAACCAACCTCGTACCATGTCCTGTCAGGGTTTCAGCGGAGGATGTCATCTTTGCAGTTAAATCCCCTAATAGCTCTGCTCCTGGCCAATCTAATTTTAGAGCCATTCACATCAAAGAAGCTATATTCTGTCCCTCACCAGACAGACGAAATAGTGCCCTTCTAGCCCTTCAGCGATTGGTCAACCTCCTATGTGCGGGCGGTGCTCCTTCTGAAGTTATTCCACATCTCTGTGGGGCTTCTCTCCTTGCTAGCAGGAAGAGGGGGTGGGTGGGCTTAGGCCCATTGCTGTAGGGGAAGTCTTGTGCCGCCTAACTTCCAAGTGGATCTCAAGGGTGGTGAGAACAGAGTCTTTCAAGGTCTTTGCCCCTTCACAAGTTGGAGTGGGAGTACCAGTGAGATGTGAATCCATTGTTCATGCCTTGACCCGGGTGCAACAGGATATTGATATTCTTCCTGAGGAAAAATGGACACTCTTACTCGATTTCTCTAATGCATTAAGTTCAATGGGATTGACAGGGGGTGTATGTTCAAGGAAATAAGAGACCGCATACCCTCGATATCTGCTTGGATGGAGATGTGCTATGGTACTAGATCTCTCCTCCATTTTGGTAATTATTACATCCCCAGCTGCAGTGGGGTCCAGCACGGCGATCCATAAGGCCCACTCGGCTTTTCCCTGGCCCTCCATCCGCTAGTTGAGAAGATCTGCAAGCAGGTGCCAGGCCTCTTGCCTGGTATCTTGATGATGAATTGCTGTGTGGTTCGGCCAAGGATTTGTGTGCTGCTTTGACCATTATTGAACAAGATGGTCCTGCTCATGGCCTCCATTTGAATCGACTGCCCGACTTCCAGGACTCGCAGATGGAGACAACGCTGCTACGTTCCTGCCTGGCGCTCCCAAAGATAATTTTTGCCCTCCGCACCTGTCCCCCTTGCCGTCTCCAAGAGGCGTTGAAAACTTTCGATAACATGCGGGAAGCCGTCTCTGACCTTGCTGGTTGTCCATTGTCTGACTGGTCATGGGAAAAGGCTACCCTTCCAAGCTCCCTAGGAGGTCTCAACATCCGACAGGCTTCACTACATGCCCCAGCAGCTTTCCTTAGCTCTTTGCATGCCTCTAAAGGTCTCATTAGCAGTATACTTGGGAATACAGCAAAGCTTTCCCCTCATGCAGCCTCTGCTCTGTCGAATTGGCCCTGAATGCAGCAAAACCGGAATGGTGTTCACTCCAAGACATTGATGTTCCCCTCACACAAAAGGCCCTATCTCGCTCAATAGATCAGGCGGCCTATGTTTCTCTCATCGCTCAGGCCCCGGACATGAGATCAAAGGCTTTGGCTCTCTGTTGTGCAACTCCCCATGCAGGTGATTGGCTCAATGCTGTTCTTTCCCAGGCCCTCGGTCTCCATCTGTTCGACGCTGAGTTCCGTCTGTGCATGCAGTATTGGTTGGGGAATTCAGATGGCTGAGGATGGAACTCAGTGCTCCATATGCCAGGTTATCCTAATATGGTGATCACCAGGTTGGCTGCGGTGGCAATGGTGATAGGATCTTTCGGCATGACTCTCTCAGGGACGCACTATATTCTGAAGCTCAGTCTGCTGCTTTGGCACCCAAGAGAGAAGTCCCAGCTCTCATTCCAGGATCCGCTAGCCGCCCAGCTGATGTTTTCCTACCAATATGGAAAAGGGGCCAACCAGCTGCCATTGTCATCTCGCCCCTTCAACAGGCTACAATTGTTGCAGCCTCCATCACTCAAGGTCATGCACTATCTGTTGCCAGGGCCAGAAAGATGGCTGTTCATTCTGCGCCCTGTCACTCAGTGGGGGTCAACTTCATCTCAGTAGCAGTAGAGGCAATAGGAGGTTGGAGTGAGGAGGGGCTGGACATCATCCAGGCAATTGGACAACTCCAAGGGCAGCGCCAAGGGATACCTCCAGCGGAGTCTACGTGCCACCTCTTCCAACGTTTGGCCATCTGCCTTTGGAGAGGTAATGCAGTAATGTGGTTGCGTGGCCTTCCTATCTCCTAGGAGACGGGCTGAACATGGACTATTTCTGTTGTTGTTGTTGTTTATATATAATTATATTTTCCTCTTGTGAAAAAAAGAAAAGAATGAACAATGACGTAAAAACGTAGCCAGAAGAATGTGCTTCATTTCAAAGGTTTTAAGTCCAGGGGGGTGAGGGTGGGGGGGGGGGGCTGTAATGGTTGTGGAGATGCCGGCTAGAATTCGACCTTGGCGACCTTGGATCGGTCCCTTCTCCTTGAGCAATGAATCATTGGAGTGGTGTGCATAAAAATGATCAGTAACTTCATAATTAATTAAGTACTGTTTGATTTTTTAATATAGATTGTTATTAGGTTAGTTACTAAATGTTTGTTTGTTTTTCTGTTTATTGGACATTGCATAAATAGTAATAATAACAGTAATAAATTATTTATGTTACTAAATTGTTCCACACTGCTGTATTAAATCATGAAACATCCAAATGCTCTAAAACTAGACTGAAGGTTTGTGTGTTTAACTATATTAACTATAGAAAGAGACTATAGAAAGAGTTAAATTTTTTTTTTAACAAAACAATAGTCAGGGTCCCCGTGATTTTGGCTGCATTATATTGTCACTGCTATTGCTACTGAATCATATTACCAATACTATTGTTACTGAATTATATTGCCACTGCTATTGCCATTGGATCATATTGCAACTGCTGTTACTACTGCATTATATTCTGTTATTACTACTGCATCATAATTATTGTCACTGCTATATATTACTACTTGCCACTGCTATTACTACTGCCACTGCTGCATCATATTGTCACTGCTAATTACTACTGCACATTATATTGACACTGCTATTACTACTGCATCATATTGCCACTGCTATTACTACTGCATCATATTGTCACTGCTATTACTACTGCAGCATATTGTCACTGCTATTACTACTTGATCACGGGTGATTCTCATGGAGTAAGATCAATCTCTATTTTTCTGTGTTGCAGAACTAATCGACGATTTAGCAAATCTCATGTGATATATTTCATCACTCTAACTGAGTCAGCCTCCTTTATTGGATCCTCTTCGCTTGAAGCCTCTTGCAAGCATCTATGATCTGGACTAGGACTCACTCTGCATGGAGTCTACTCTAGCATTTCGTACTTTCGTACTTTGGTGAATACTCGACGAGATGTTTTTCAAGAATTTCTACCTCTGAAGGCAGCTTTCCCTACCTTCATCAAAGCTATCCAGACAGCAATGACAATTTGTATTAGCACAGTACGGTGTGAAAGATCTCTGCACTTGAAGAGGATGTACTTGAGATCAACCATGACAGAACAATGACTCACTGATCTGGCAGTTCTTTCTATCGAGAAGGAACTTACCACGGAACTATGTTTGGAAAGTGTCATAATCAAAAGACAGAAATAGACGAATTATTATCAAATCAGAATGAGCATAATTAAGTGGATGTGGTTAATACCAAGGTGGGCATGAGCAGGCCAAGAATTTCTGTGCCCTACATCTTTTCCTTCCTGGCTCTGCCACTGCCCTTCACACATACACATACACATCGTATTGTTTTTACAAGACAATTATAAATTCATGCAAAACCAGAATGCTAAAATTGGACTTGAACTGCCAGCCCAGTCTACAAATTCATGTTGTGTGGATATTTCATATAATTAATATACCTTCCTGGTTGATTTCCACATCGTCAGATTCCCTGAGGTTCTCTGCTAATTGCTGCAATTTTGGAAAGAAAATCCATGTCGCGTTATTAGTGGTATAACAGGTTTTCTTACTTGTGTGAGCCAAAATAATGTTGGCACGTCCTTCTTTGTAGCTGTTCTATAGTGCACAGCCATTGGAAAACGGAACGGTCCAGACGTATTAGGTGATAATGAAAAAAGTCCGGACTTGTATTTGACTGTGGGGGGGTCCTTGTCTCGAGCGAGGCGTTTACGCGCAAGGGCTGAGGAGCATTTTGGGAGGTGGCAGTAGAGAATATAAAGGATACCCCTATTTCCTTGCATGTAATACAGGGGCGTAGGAAGATGTTTTACAATGGAGGGGGTGCCAAATTTTCCTGTATATATATTACTCCTATGAATACACACCAAAAATCTTATTAATGTTTTCAGTTACATCTACGTTGGTTAACACATAAATTCTTTAGCAATAAAGGATAGATCCAATTCATCAGTTTTGTCCTGGTGAACATACAATATGAATAGATTGTTCTTCAACCTAGATTGACTCATGGTGCTTCGTAGATGAGTTTTGATCCTACGTAATGAGGAAAAGGATCGCTCAGCCGTTGCAGTCAACTTCGCTCTTATATATGTTACTCTGATCCATGCCTGCAGGAATTGACCTTATATTTGTTACCGACAATATTGGACCATGTTGAAATGCATTCTTTACCATGTCAGCTACCATTGGCAACTGGGAAACGAATCGATCTCTGCAAATGTTTTTTCCGAGATACTGCAATAGAGACTCGTCTGGCTGTAAAGTCTTTCCATTTATAGCTACATCAAGCAATAGAGATTCTAGCTTCTGAATCACTTGAAAATCAGCTTGATCAAATCTTCTCTCCACTTCCTCTTTTACAAGCTCTAATGCATAAAAATATAATATGTCTGTACTTCTCCTTGGGTTCATGATAGCGATATGGCTCTTCCCATCATCCAGGCGTTTTGGCCTTTTTCAATACCTTGGCAGAGAGGGCTCATCTGTGAGTCCAGAAGATTTCTCAAGAAAATCATCATAAAATAGGTTAAATCTGGACTCAGTATATATGCAGTGACCGATAATGAGCAACAAGAAGATCTGCTCCCTGTGTGTAGAGATTTTTGCTTGGAGATTGGTACTGAATTGTTCAGATGCACTGAATATCAAATATGCCAACTTTAATCCAAAGAATATATGAAACGTTTCCATACGTTGAAGCAATCCATTGCCCTTTGCAGCATATTCATCACTTCCCTTTGCAACTTCTTCCAGTGTGGCAGTGAGGTTGTTATAATTCTGTAGAATGCTATCAATTGAACGATTTCTGAGAGTCCATCTGGTTGGACACAGATCTCTCAATGAAGGAGGAGATACTTCACTCCCTAAGGCTACTTGCTTTCTGATGCTGTCAAAGGGAGTGAGTCGCTTGGGTGAAAACTTAATGAGTTGCAGTAACGCATAGGTTAAATCCATGACATCTCAAATTAGCTCACATCGTTTTGCAACACACTGTGCACATAAATTCAGGCTATGTGCTAGACAATGTACATACAATGTACGATTCAAAGCTTGCACCCCATTCCTCACACCACTCATATTTGCTGCCCCGTCAAAAGCTTGACCTCTACCTTGTGACAGAGGAAGAGAGCACCTAATTAAAAGGTCTTTAATAACACTAAATATTGTGCAGGCCTTGGTGTCTGGCAATTGAACCAAACCAAGGGGTTCTTCATAGATCTGATAGTCATCATCTGTCCATCGAATGAATAAACACATCTATTTATTTCGAGAAACATCAGTTGCTTCATCTGCAATAATGGAGAAGGTTTTGCTGGTTCTAATAAGTGTTAAAATCTTAGGAAGTACTGTTTCCAATTATTTCATTAACTATTTCAGGAGATCCATCTGATACACCCAGACCTTTAATTCCTCAGGAGATAATATTCCTCTGATACACCCAGGCCTTGAATTCCTCAGGAGATTTAAATTCCTTCTGATACACCCAGGCCTTTAATTCCGGACAGTCCTCTGCTCTCAGCAAAAGGAGTTTATATAAGTTTCCCTCCATTGACTGAACATCTTCATGATGCCCACGTAGCGGCAAATCGTGACGAGCCAAAAAAACAAACTTGAAAGTAGTTTCAATAACATCAATTGATGCTGCTTTTGATCAGATGAACTAAGCTGTGCACGTACATCAGTACAACGTGACTGTGCAGCTAACTTCATTACAGCTTCTCTGTGCATTCCACTTATTTCATGCAACTTTACTATTGCCTTCTTGCCTTCTTCCAATTACAAAATCCCTCTTCAATAAAGCAACTCAGTTGGCGCTTTGAAAAAATAATAAGACCATTACACTTTGCTAATCGACACGTGTGACAATAACTTGTGGTACACACTGTAATCCACGGGTACCTATTATACCAACTTGTTTGTAGAGATCGACTATAGGTTTTCTTCTTGTTCAACTGCTGGCTGTGATGCGAATAAACATGCCTAGAGCATCAACTGGTTGACTGGGTGGGCCTTTCCCTGTACAGCAAGGACACTCACACTGAGAGCATGTATCTAACACAGATGAGTGAGCACATTCTTGATCACTGTCATTCTGGGAACTTCTTGTGCTTGATGACGAAGATTGGAAGGATCTATATTCATGAGTATTCTGTGGTTAGCTAGTTAACTACTAGGTAGACTACTTACCACCAGTAAAGCCAGAGCTATGATCCTTGCTTTTTGAAGCAAAGAAAGTTGATTGGGTCATAGCTTTCAAGATAGGGTTCCAAATTGAGCACATGGCATGCTGATAGGATAAAGTAGCACATAGCTGTGGTAGTGGTTGATCTCATTAATGATTGTGGTTCATCTCACCTCATGCACTCACCTGATATCATTCCTTGTTGGTTGCTAGAATAGTTCTAATGAGAGTGAGACTGAGTATAATTATAGCTATCTGCACACTAGCTATTAAGATTTTATTGATATTTTATGATTGAATGACTTTTATGATTGAATGACTAACTACTATAATATAGCCACAATGACAAAGTGTCTTGAATTGACCAGATAACATAGCTCACCCCATTTTGCATTAATGAGAACCAATTTAGATTACTGCTGAAATTATGGGGTGCTCCAGGGGCTGGATCCCCCCGCCCCCCTTCCTACGCCACTGCACTAACTGTACTTCTCTTAGTATGTCGCTTTGAAATGTTTATTCCACGAGACGTCTGCTGTCGTTTTGTCACTTGTCGTACACACCACACCAAGAACCTCTTCCCAGAGTTGAAATACTCACCATGATCTATCAACCCAGTAGTTGTTTAGTCCATCTATTGAGGCTGCATGCGACCACAACACCCATAATCCTCTCAAGCTCTGCTATTGGATCTCCTCAAAGTGTTTCAGCTTGGGTCCATCTACCATGGCTTAAAGGACTACAGTGCATCTCTCCTTGTCATGACCCGTGGTGCATATGGGGATGGACCTCTCACATCTTCTGGCTACAGTAGTGTCTCCTGGCATGTCCAGTCAGAGCCGAGTTTTATCATGTTTGCAATGGAAGAGAAGGGGTGAGATTTGGAATGGTGAAGTAGTTATGTCTTCATTTTGGAAGGAGTCACTGTCGTCTGTCTTCGTAGAGAGAGGCCATTTCTCTTCAAAAGAAATACTTTAACCATTCCAACTGACTGTAAATGTGGTAGGGTAGCACTCCATGGCAGAGACGGGGGGGGGGGGGGGGGGGGGGTGGAATGACAAAGAAAATTTAACACAACCTTATTGAAATACTAACCGATTTACAACCATAATTTAACGACAATAAAGCTGATGATTACAACAACAAAAATCTATGTTCCTCATTCCTGGTTAACATTTTGTTAGTTATGGAAACATCAAATTGTTTGATGATGTAAGGTAAAAGTTATTTAGCCTCTTTTAGCTTCTGTTATGTATGTGAAGTAAGAGTTATTTAGCTTCTGTTATGTATGTGAAGTAAGAGTTATTTAGCTTCTGTTATGTATGTGAAGTAAGAGTTATTTAGCTTCTGTTATGTATGTGAAGTAAGAGTTATTTAACCTGTTATGTATATATGTGAAGAAGAGTTATTTAGCCTCTGTTATGTAGTGAAGTAAGAGTTATTTAGCCTCTGTTATGCATGTGAAGTAAGCCTGTTGTGTATTTGAAGTAAGAGTTATTTAGCCTCTGTTGTAATATATGTGAAGTAAGAGTTATTTAGATATGTAGTGAAGTAAGGGTTATTTAGCCTCTGCTATGCATGTGAAGTAGGAGTTATTTAGCCTGTTATGTATGTGAAGTAAGAGTTATTTACTCTGTTATGTAGTGAAGTAAGAGTTATTTAGCCTCTATTATGCATGTGAAGTAAGCCTGTTGTGTATTTGAAGTAAGGGTTATTTAGCCTCTGCTATGCATGTGAAGTAGGAGTTATTTAGCCTGTTATGTATGTGAAGTAAGAGTTATTTAGCCTCTGTTATGTAGTGAAGTAAGAGTTATTTAGCCTCTATTATGCATGTGAAGTAAGCCTGTTGTGTATTTGAAGTAAGAGTTATTTAGCCTCTGTTGTAATGTATGTGAAGTAAGAGTTATTTAGCTTCTGTTATGTATGTGAAGTAAGAGTTATTTAGCTTCTGTTATGTATGTGAAGTAAGAGTTATTTAGCCTGTTATGTACGTGAAGTAAAAGTTAGTTAGCCTGTTATGTACGTGAAGTAAGAGTTAATTAGCCTCTGTGATGTATGTGAAGTAAGAGCTTGTTATGTGTGTGAAGTAAGAGTTAGTTAGCCTCTGTTATGTATGTGAAGTAAGAGTTATTTAGCCTCTGTGATGTATGTGAAGTAAGAGCTTGTTATGTGTGTGAAGTAAGATTTATTTAGCCTCTGTGATGTATGTGAAGTAAGAGTTATTTAGCCTCTGTTATGTAGTGAGTGAGTTATTTAGCTTCTGTTATGTATGTGAAGTAAAGAGTTATTTAGCTTCTGTTATGTATGTGAAGTAAGAGTTATTTAGCTTCTGTTATGTATGTGAAGTAAGAGTTGTTATGTATGTGAAGTAAGAGTTATTTAACCTGTTATGTATGTGAAGTAGTAAGAGTTATTTAGCCTCTGTGATGTATGTGAAGTAAGAGTTATTTAGCCTGTTATTTAGCCTGTTATGTAGTGAAGTAAGAGTTATTTAGCCTCTGTTATGCATGTGAAGTAAGCCTGTTGTGTATTTGAAGTAAGAGTTATTTAGCCTCTGTTGTAATGTATGTGAAGTGTGAAGTAGGAGTTATTTAGCCTCTGTTATGTAGTGAAGTGTAAGAGTTATTTAGCCTCTGCTATGCATGTGAAGTAAGAGTTATTTAGCCTCTGTTATGCATGTGAAGTTAGCCTGTTGTGTATTTGAAGTAAGAGTTATTTAGCCTCTGTTGTAATGTATGTGAAGTAAGAGTTATTTAGCTTCTGTTATGTATGTGAAGTAAGAGTTATTTAGTCTGTTATGTATGTGAAGTAAGTTATTTAGCCTGTTATGTATGTGAAGTAAGAGTCTCTGTTATGTATATACGTGAAGTAAGAGTTATTTAGTCTGTGATGTATGTGAAGTAAGAGTTAATTAGCCTGTTATGTATGTGAAGTAAGAAGAATTATTTAGCCTGTTATGATGTGAAGTAAGAGTTATTTAGCCTCTGTGATGTACATGAAGTAAAAATTATTTAGCCTGTTATGTATGTGAAGTAGGAGTTATTTAGCCTCTGTGATGTACGTGAAGTAAGAGTTATTTAGCCTGTTATGTATGTGAAGTAAGAGTTATTTAGCCTCTGTGATGTATGTGAAGTAAGAGCTTGTTATGTATGTGAAGTAAGAGCCTCTGTGATGTATGTGAAGTAAGAGTTATTTAGCCTCTGTGAAGTATGTGAAGTAAGAGTTATTTAGCTTGTAATGTATGTGAAGTAAGAGTTAGTTAGCCTGTTATGTCGGTCTATCAGAGCCAATACAAATAATACTGGTAACTGATATTACTGGGAGGGGGGCTCAAGCACTCTCTGCCCCCAGATTCTCTGTCACTGACTCTGGCTTAGTTCCAAGGCTTTTTTCTAGTATTGCTTTCCGATCTCCTTCTAGCCATTTCATCTTGTCTTGGATGATATTTCCTCCACTCCTTCTGGACAGTTCCTAACCAGCTTCTCATTTGTCTGCCTGCACTTCTATTGTTCTGGTGCTCTGCAAATCGAACTGCTGTCAGAATAGACACCAAAACTACTCTTTCTTGTTAAACTGATCTCTGTCATTCTTGAATTTAATATTACCAGTATGATATCATGCGCACAGTACAGTGTGGTGAATAGAATTGTGCTATTACTTGCAAGCCCTCAGTGATAAGTGGATGAAAATATGGCATTACCAAATGGCATATGTTCTGCATTCCCTGTGTTAGTTCGACCTCTATTTAAAAATAGCAGCAAAAAAACTTTGTCTTTGGCAGCTTCTTAGAACTGTATGGTGGTTTCTGCTGATTTTAACCTCCAAAACACTTCACACATGCCTTGAATCCTTTGCGAAGGGTAAACCAGAAATTCATCTTTAAAATCTTCTGTACCAGGGAGGGCACAGCTTCACTGTACCCAGGGAGGGCACCTACAAAAATTCTCCTGTATGCCAATGGACGTGACACAACGTGATAATGACCTTGTGAGATTAATTGTCTTAGCTTCAAGTTCACGGTCGTCTGGATTACCTATTTCAACTTCTGTGTGTTACAGCCTGTGCAAGAAGTATCTAGCATTGCATCAGCACTAGTTCACATTGATGCTGATTCTGTTAGTCGCCACTACTTGTTGCCGGACTCCCAAGTGTTGCATCAGCACTAGTGTTGGTGTGCTTTATTTGTGCTTACGTTAAAAAAAAATCTCCAAGGAAGAGATAAAGTGGAAAGGTTTATAGAGGCAGTGAGGAACTTTCTTGTGAATTCATTTAGAAATTGAAAATACATTAAATAATGGGTGGAGTTTTGTACAATTTCAATAATTCGTTGTAAACTGCTCCGGGGTACATGGTATGACCCATGCTCTCCTTGACATACTGTGTACTGGCCATGTATTTTACTCAAGTAGACATCTGTGTTGATTACTTTATGACAACAAATAACTGAGGTTTCCCAAGATCAAAGCACTAGGGCAGTGTGTAGTGGGTAGCAAAGTGTGAAGGGGACTGGCAGGAATCCTATTTGAAGTACCCAACAGCTATTGCTGCCTAGTTAAAATACAAATCAGTTGCTTCCAAGTCAACCAACCTAGGAACTATAAATGACTGCATGGTTAACAGACACACACACACCCTCATCAGTGGCGTAGCTACACCCGGGCCTGTAGAGCACATGCCCTACCATTGCCTGGGTACCCTACCAATCAGCTGCTCCTAGTACAACATTTGGTTAGGAGTGTGTTATTTAGAGTCTACTGCTCATGGCTGCACATAGTTTACAAGCAAGCTTAGCTAAGAAAAGAATATTAGAGTCAGACGAAAGTGAACCTGGGAATGAGAAGGGGAATCTACTTTCAGCCTCTCCAGGCAGCAGTCCAGCCGAGAACCGACTAGTCGAAATCTAGCTCGAGCTCAACAGTGTAACTATATCACTGTCCAGAACCCTAGTAGTGGGAGTACTAGCTTGCCATTATCAACTCGGAAAATGCACCTGGCCAAGACATTGTACAAATTCTGGGCACAGAGAGCAAGCACTTCTGATGAGGAGGTATCAGGTGGGAGCACACACAGTTTACCTTCAGATATTGCCTCAAGCCTCCGTCACAAACCAGTCCAGCCTTCCCGCATAACTGAATTACCTTCAACACTGACAGGAACTAAGAAGCAATTAGACTGACTTATATCCTACAAGTGGCTAGAGTATATTCAATACAAGTAGATGCTGTTTTTTGTTTTTCCTGACGTTATATTTCTGTGTGGGTGATGGTAGAGCTGAAGAAACATTTACCAGATCTGGTGTTAGAGGTCGGAAGCAAGAAACAGGTAAAGAGGGTATTCTTTAAGATGTGCTAAATATTTTACATATCTTCATATGAGTGCTTGGCACACATACACAATCAATGAACATGAACATCAATTGCTAATTCAAAAGGTTCAAGAACAGACATTATCTTTCCAGTGTGATTGTAATCTTTCTGTTGCTTGCCTTGAAACTACCTTACGGAGGCATGATGAATCTACTATATAGCAATTCCCAAAGTAGAGGAAATTTTCGTAAGATATTCAGTCTTCTTGCCAACCATGATACAATTATTAAGGAGAGACTTGTAAGTGGCCAACATATGATACTTATGTCTCTCCTGAAATACAGATAAGGCTTTTAAAAGTAGTGGTTGACATGGTGTGAAGCTCGGTTGCTGGAAGTTTGCAAAGGGCAGGCTATCTTTAACCTTTTGCAGAGGAATGAAAAGACGCGAGCAACGGAGAAGCAGCTGCTGTGATTCTGAGGGGTGTGGATGAGACAGGCATTATTCATGAGAGATTTTTAGAGGTCACAAGTTAGACAACTGTGAGTTTAGCATCTTACACCCTGCCTGTGTTGTAGCACAGGATTTGATGGAGTCCCTGTCTGTGTTGTAGCACAGGGGTTCAATCCTCTGCCTGTGTTGTAGCACAGGAGTTCAATGGAAGCCTCTGCCTGTGTTGTAGCACAGGGGTTCAATGGAGCCTCTGCCTGTGTTGTAGCACAGGGGTCGATCCTCTGCCTGTGTTGTGGCACAGGGGTTCAACGGAGCATCAGGTACGAGTGGAAATATTTCTGGTGTGCAACAGAAAGTGAGAAAAGTTGCACCATATACTGTGATGTTCATTGTTATGCACACACTCTTAACTAGGTTCTGGCTGACTGTGTGAAGAGGATTCAGGGTGCTTGTCACTATCTCTGTCTGCTTGTATGTGTGTGTATCTACAACCAAGGTACAGTACATGCAATCTTTGTAGCAAAACAGAAAGAATTAAAGTAGATTCATCAGCTGCAAAGGTGCTCTCAAACATGTTGGGCATGCCCACAAAGTGCCATGATTGCTGTTTGCTGCAACTATGACTCATCTAGTGCAACCTTGGATAAGACCTCTAATGGTTCGATAGAGCAAAAGACGTTGAGTCAAATGGTCTTCTCCTTCAGATCAAGAACTTCCAATTTCTTCTCCTTCTTATTGTATCTGACAGGGCATTGGCCTTTACTAAGAGTTGGTATGATTGCCTACAAGGTACCCAAGTTAATCTTGCTAAACAGGGGGTCTGGTTAATCTTGCTAAAGCAGGAGGTCTGGTTTTTGTTGCTGTGTCAAGTCTTGAAATGTTTCATATGGATGCTGAGTAGACGAAGTATAATGCTAAGCTGAACAAGAGGCAGTGTTAACCAGGTCAATACCAGTCCTTGCCTACCCAGGCAGATAGCTTCATTAACACTTACAGAATAATATTGTCACTGCTATTACTACTGCATCATATTGTTACTGCTATTATTACTGCATCATATTGTCACTGCTATTACTATTGCGTCATATTGTTACTGCTATTAATACTGGATCATATTATCACTGCTATTATTACTGGATCATATTATCACTGCTATTATTACTGGATCATATTATCACTGCTATTATTACTGGATCATATTATCACTGCTATTATTACAGCTTGCCACTGCTATTATTACTGCATCATATCACTGCTATTACGTACTACAGGCTATTACGTACTACAGGCTGGTTCACAATACGAGGATAGCGCTTCGTTTCGTCCCGTCACCTATCGTCAATTTGTGAACATTCTCCGTCGCCCTCCATTTCGTCAAATGAAGATAAATGCTAGGAGACGGAGTAGACCAGAGTTCTAATCCAGCATCATGTCCAGTGCGTCTGACCAATCAAATATGCACCAGTTATACATTTAAACGCGTGGATGATGGACGACAAGAAGCTAGTCGAAGCTGTGCGAGATTTTACTTGTCTTTGGCAGATAAGCACACAAAGATTTTCGTGCGAAAGAAAACGCGTGGAGGGAGGTAGCTAATAAGGTCATCATTCCCCTCCTCCTACTGATCAGTAGAACGAGTAGTATAACTTGCTGCTCACAAATGCTTCTCTTCCTCATCACTTCAGGTGCACTTTGGATGGAGTTGAGAAAGTGTCGGAGTGACTTTATCGCTAATTAAAAGTTGAATTGTGAACGGAGCAGACGATGGGATACAAAACGATAAAACGGAGACGAAACGTAACAGTAAGCTAACGTCATATTGTGAACCAGCCTTACTGCATCATATTGTCACTGCTATTACTACTGCATCATATTGTCACTGCTATTACTACTGCATTATATTGTCACTGCTATTACTACTGCATTATATTGCCACTGCTATTACTACCTGATCATATTGTCACTGCTATTACTACTGCATTATATTGTCACTGCTATTACTACTGCAGCATATTGTCACTGCTATTACTACTGCAGCATATTGTCACTGCTATTACTACTGCAGCATATTGTCACTGCTATTACTACTGCATTAATTGCCACTGCTATTAATACTTGATCATATTTTCACTGCTATTACTACTGCATTGTATTGTCACTGCTATTACTACTGCAGCATATTGTCACTGCTATTACTACTGCAGCATATTGTCACTGCTATTACTACTGCATTATATTGTCACTGCTATTACCACTGCATTATATTGTCACTGCTATTACTACTGCAGCATATTGTCACTGCTATTACTACTTGATCATATTGTCACTGCTATTACTACTGCATTATATTGCCACTGCTATTACTACTTGATCATATTGTCACTGCTATTACTACTGCAGCATATTGTCACTGCTATTACTACTGCAGCATATTGTCACTGCTATTACTACTGCAGCATATTGTCACTGCTATTACTACTGCATTAATTGCCACTGCTATTAATACTTGATCATATTTTCACTGCTATTACTACTGCATTGTATTGTCACTGCTATTACTACTGCAGCATATTGTCACTGCTATTACTACTGCAGCATATTGTCACTGCTATTACTACTGCATTATATTGTCACTGCTATTACCACTGCATTATATTGTCACTGCTATTACTACTGCAGCATATTGTCACTGCTATTACTACTGCATTATATTGACACTGCTATTACTACTGCATCATATTGCCACTGCTATTACTACTGCATTATATTGACACTGCTATTACTACTGCATCATATTGCCACTGCTATTACTACTGTGTTATATTGTCACTGCTATTACTACTGCATTATATTGCCCCTGCTATTACTACTACTGCATCATATTGTCACTGCTATTACTACTGCAGCATATTGTCACTGCTATTACTACTGCATTATATTGTCACTGCTATTACTACTGGATCATATTGTCACTGCTATTACTACTGCATTATATTGCCCCTGCTATTACTACTTGATCACGGGTGATTCTCTCAACATGCATGGAGTACAAGAACTGAATAGACGATTTAGCAAAAAAACCCATTGATCTCATTTAATCGATTTCATCACTCTAACTAAGTCAGCCTCCTTTATTCCTGTTCGCTTGAAGCCTCTAGCAAGCATCTATGATCTGGACTAGGTCTCACTCTGCGTGGAGTCTACTCTAGCATTTCGTACTTTGGTGAATACTCTACGAGATGTTTTTCAAAAATTTCTACCTCTGAAGGCAGCTTTCCCTACCTTCGTCAAAGTAATCCAGACAGCAATGACAATTTGTATTAGCACAGTACGGTGTGAAAGATCTCTGCACTTAAAGAGGATGTACTTGAGATCAACCAACAGAACAATGACTCACTCATCTGGCAGTTCTTTCTATCAAGAAGGAAACTTACCATGGAACTATGTTTGGAAAGTGTCATAATCAAAACACAGAAATAGACCACTTGTACAAAAATTGGCCAATTTTGGCCAATTTTTTAAAACGTCATGTCTTTGAACTGATAATGGTTCAAGCCCTGAAACTTGCCACATACATTGTAGAAAGATCACTTTACTTGAATATGTTTAAAAAAATTACTTTAAGGGTTAAAAAAATTAACTTATGGTTACCACTTTAGAGCTCCGTACATTCTGTAAACTTCATGCTATGGACTTGATATACAGCTCAAAAGATAGGTATATCGGTGTGCTCTCTTTTGATACTAAAATATTTTTTTATAGGTATAACTATAGGCAAGTTACTAGCTAAAGTGGAGGGACCTCAAAACCTGAATGCCTGAAACCTACACATAAATATCTCCAGATTGCAAAGTGCTAAAGATTTGAAATTAGCACCAGTGGCTAGAGGAAGCTCTACTCTATGCAACAACTTTTTCCATTAGGCGTTAAAATGTAAGAACGCGGTCAAGTGCGCGGGCGGAAAATGAATTTTGTTAAAACTCATTTTCCACCCATGCACTGACCACGTACTTACATTTTAACGCCTAATGAAAACAGTCTTGAATAGAGGAGGGCTTCCTCTAGCCACTGGTGCTAATTTCAAATCGTTGCAATCTGGAGATAATTTTAAGAGATTTGGGAATAAAAAGAGATTTGGGAATAAAAGAGCTTGCAAATTATTAATGTAAAATTAATTAGCTGAAGTAGTGGTGTCACTTATAGCTACACACCTTGTCATGTGGCAAGCTTTTCTAGAATATTCCTCCAGCATAGCCATGTGCTGCATATTCTAGCTCTGTGCTCTTCTAGCATGGCTAAGTCTTTGTCTGGCCCTACTAGAACATTTGATGCAGCAGAAGTTGTGTCCATGTTTGAGAGAGATTGTTTCTCTAGTTTGGATATATCTAGCTCTAGCTCTTCCGCGGCTGAAATTTTAGATCTCTCTGATCCAGAGGCTATTGAAGACCTTGACCAAGAGCTAGATGAGGCCATGACGAGTGACTAGGTGAGTCCATTATGAATGATCAGAGCAATGATAAAGACAGCCAACCATTCAACTTTGGAAAAGGATGAGTCTTCTGAGACTGAAGAAGAGGGAAGTTCATCAGACACTGACAGGTAAGACTTATACAATAAGAAGATTTTATATATATAGGATACATACAAATTGTATTGTAATAGTGATAGAGTGAGAGGCCAAAGAAGTGGTGCAGGAAGAGGACAAGCAAGGGTGCAGGAAGAGCAAGGGGTGTAGGAAGAAAAAGAGGAAGCGGGCGAACAAGGGGTGCAGGAATAGTCCAAGGAAGGGGTGGTAGAACAAGTCCAAGATCATCACCTTTGGATGAGCCAGGTTATACACACTGCACACAAATATTATCTAATGATGTCTCGACTCAAATCTCTATACCATTCTCTCCACACACAGGTATGAAGGGGTTGACTGATGTTGATACAGCTACTGTATCTGAACCAGTCTTCACACCAAACCGAACACCAGGTCCCAATGTCCCCTCAGAAACAAACAGTATTTTGGACTACTTCCTCCTCTTCTTTACCAGGATATCATCGATATGATTTGTATGAACAACAATTCCTATCCTGAGCTGTTCCAGGATAAATACACATACAGCTATAAGCTTTACCCCAAAGAGGGACTGAATCGAGTCCTTTTTTGGCCATAATTGTGTACATGGGCCTTCATCCATGAGAGGACTACTTCTCATACTGGTCCAAAGACCCACTTTTCTCCTCTGAATTTATACAGAGTGTTCCATTGAGCAGGAATGTTTTCTCCTCTCTCTTGACATTTCTTCACATCAGTGACATCAATCCGTGTAACATTGATCCCACCGATCGCCTTTATAAAGTTCGGTTTCTTCTCGACAGGTTGAAGGCTAATTGCATGAAACTTTACCAGCCCAGTCAGCATGTGTCGGTGGATGAACGAATGGCCGCTAGTATAGCCACAATAGTTAAATATTTGCTCTACATTCTCATCACCTCACTTGCCATATGGTATAGAGTGAGGATATGCTCTTGGGAATAAAATTACCCCCAAAAAATATCCTGTATTGCTGTGCACATATTCAACATATCTGACCATGCCCTAAGAGTTTCTCCATTGTGGTTATGATGTTTGGAAGCTAGGTACGTAACTAACATAAAGAGCAGCAAGATACTCGTTAGGAAACTGTGGACAGCTACAGACATTTGCAGCTATAAACAGGCCTGGTTATGCTAGTAAAACTCCTGCCGCAATGTTCTGTGAAACATATTACCCTAATGTTGAAGCTTATTACACATGCTCATAAGCTGATATTTATTTCAAGAGCTGCACTTCATAATCGACCATATGGATGTTAACGACATGTATACTAAACAACTTTTGGTGAAATAAAACATGAGAGGCAACTCAACCAGAGCTTAGAGCTGGCATAACAGTGACATCCAACAACAGTGGAGAATTGGTCAACAAGGCATGAAAGATTGCGATCGAGCTTCAGGACATGCAATGCATAATTCTGAAGGTGAAAGCAGTTAATATCAAGGAAAAGAAATCCATGCATACATCCAAGCTTAGTTGAGATCTTAGAGCAGTGAAAGCATTGTGAAGATAGGTCAATTCTGAGTCTACCTTGCTTGATAGCTATAATAGTTGCCGAGCTATGACTTTCCTGGAGCAGTTTAATGCTTTCCTGCAGAGAGTGGAGATGAGCCTATTGATTATCCATAGAGATATAGATATTACTCGTAGTATTTTGTACTATTACATTGTGTTCATCCATGTTTTATTTATATATTAACTTGAGTGTATGAAAGTTAATCATTGGTGAGACTTGTTTCTAGACAACTCTCCTCAGCATTGGTCAACAATATTTACAAACATTCATTTTGGAATTTGTGTATTGTTGTTCACCAAAAATGCTTCTCTCAAACTATCCCCTTTTTCATGTGATGAGAGACGATAAGGTTTACAGTGAAATGTCAACTGTGACATTAATTTACAAAATAACTGGTTGCATAGAGAGAAGTGAGGAGGACCATATCTTGCAACTGGAATGGTCTCAGAACTAATTCAAATTCCATTCAGTATAGATATCAATGTATGATCAATTTAATCGAAAACTATTGTAGCTTTCAAAGTATTCTCAGTTGACATTGTAGATATAACTTTCTCGATTATTAACTTAAATTTGCTCATTTGACATTCCTGCTAGATACTCTAACCTCAATCAGGAATAATAAGATGCTAAGATTCGTATGAGTCTTAGCATCTCATTGTTCCTGATGAAGGCTAGAGCATTAGCCAGAATGTTGAGTGGGTAAATTTAAGTTGATTGTCGAGAAAGTCTGTGTAACAAACAATTCTAGCATAAAAATCTATGGTCTCAGCAGTATACTTGGCTATGTATATGCTACCTCCTGGCATCTCATCAGCTTATATAGATGCTACTGCTCAACTTTACTGTTCTCTCCTGACATGTTCAAGACAGCAAAAACAGTAGCGCATGATTGGCATATGAACAAACATGTGTGAGTCCACTATTGTGGCTTACCAGGGAACAATTCTTATGCCAGTGTGGACAGCAGGTCCCTAACCAGCTCCAAATATGTAGGAACCAGCTTATTTTTGTGTGCATAGAACAGCTTGCTTTTACAAATGCCTAACCATCACAAATGCAACTGCGAAGAAGTTTCTCTAAAGGATCCCAAAATCTAGAACGATCTGTAGATGACTTACCAAGGATGGAAAAATAAACTCAGTATGCAGAACAGGATGTAAAAGATAAAACAGTTAGAGAGAAATAATTTCATGAACTGTACAACCTAATACCTTTTTTTACGATATCTATTTCTGGTGCTCTTCTCCCTTAAGTATTTCTTTAACTCTTCCTTGTATTACAATTAGTTTTTATAATTAAGTACTTCTTTTCCAGCAGTCACTGATAGTAGTAAGCAGCTCCATTTAACAACATGTGTGCAGAGTGTATGGATATTTTTTATGATGTAACTGTCAACTCACTGATTATAGATGTATACAATAACCAAAAGACACACTTTTCGTGATAGGACTTGATATAGGCAGAGCAACGTAAACGTGACCGTGCTACTGAAAAGCGAAAGCGACTCGAAGGTGAGCTTCATACTGATGATCAAAGAACCAGTTTAATCTGAGTTTTTCAATAGTGGAGTTGGAGAGCTCTCAAAGAGTCCTTGATAGAAGCAACTTTCAGAGAGCTCTCAAAGTGTCGTTGATCTGAAGGAAACTTTCAGAGAACTCTCAAAGTGTCATTGATCTGAAGGAAGAACTTTCAGAGAGCTCTCAAAGTGTCATTGATCTGAAGGAGCAACTTTCAAAGAACTCTCAAAGTATCATTGAGCTGAAGAAGCAACTTTCAGAGAGTGTCAATGATCTGAAGGAAGAACTTTCAGAGAGCTCTAAAAATGTCGTTGATCTGAAGGAGCAAGTTTCGGAGAACACTCACACTATCACTGATCTGAAGAAGGACTTGATTCACTATGAATCAAGATAATATGGTAAGCAATCATACTATATATGGCATGGTGTCCAGACATTTATTTCTGTATGTGCATAATATGGATATGTGGGAGGTGATGGCCACAAACATGCATGGCAGGGTTTTGTTTGTGCTCATGTCTGTTTGTGCATTTGTATGTATGACTGTCTCGGAGGATCATTGCTAAACTTGGTAGGCAGATTATTAAGTATGTATCATCATTCAATTTTGAAGAGTCATGATCAATGGGGAGGGTCTGTGTCCCATTATGCTGTTTTTCATAGGTAACATCTGAGGAAAGACTTGCATAGTTATGACTAACGTCTTTTTAATATGTTGCCTATTGACCTGTCTGTTCATTTTCATTGAGTATGCTATTCATTTGGAACTGGGGTAAAAAATCATTTTTAACATTCATAAAAAGATTTGCATAAAATTATATCTTAGAGTATCGTGCTTAAAGCTTACATATATGTTCAAACAATTTACATTACTGTAATTATATACTGCAAGCCCATGGGCAATTAAAACCCGAGAGTTTGTATTGTGGGTGCTTTCATCATGAAGCTGGTTATTCCAAATGATGCCTACTCATGTTATTCACATACACATTGCTAATCTGCAATAAAGTTTGAAGCTAAATTTTGCATGTGAAGCTGCTGCATGTGCTTTAGCTAGTTGTTCTTGTTCTCAGGATTACTGAAATGTCAAAGTTGTCAACTTTCCATTGGGCACTTGTTATGTGTAATCAGTCTAGTCCTAAAACAGCATCTGCTGCTTGGGTCCAAAAAAGACTCCTAGCAAGCCTTGAATCCTGTTGAGATATGACCTTTATGAGTTTGCCATCCGACATTTAGAAATACGAGTCAAACCAGATAGGGCATGCTACTGTACACCCAATAACAACATTTGCTTGATTTCTAATATGCTCATGTTATAAACTTACTTTGATAATGTGTCTTTGAAACTGTAGGTCGTCTTGACAACACAGATAGCCAAAAAGGAACTTCTCAATGTCAGGTATCAGCTGAAAGAGTATACACACACATTTGACATTTATCCTTTTTTAATATTTCATTTCATCTTCAGAGCAGAGATGTGCATATATCTAGTAAGTTACTAAGAAATAGAGATACTCTAATTGTACTTTTCATTATGTACAGTTTGTACAATTTATCAGGGGAGTAATTTTTGTAGTCAAGCTTCTTGTGCCACTAATCAAGAGTTCTCTATTCAGTATGCCATTATTTTTATGCGAAATCACTTGATATTAAGTGGTAACTGAAATTTCATTGGTTTGCCATACACTGTGTCTTGTTATGGCGCAGAGCCTGCTTGCCTTCTTAACCTGGCTATTGTACTTGTTAAAAAATATCTCTGGGTATTCTAGTTAATATTTCAGGATGATTCACGTCATATTGTGAACCAGCCGTTAGAAGGACTATGAATGTGACCCTAACAACCCAAGGAGTGTGAGGTTCAATCAACACCAATTCACACTTAACATAGATTAGAGCGATGTGACTAGAGCTAAGGCTTGGACTAGAGTTAAGGCTAAGGCTTGGACTAGAGTTAAGGCTAAGGCTTGGACTAGAGTTAAGGCTAAGGATTGGACTAGAGTTAAGGCTAAGGCTTGGACTAGAGTTAAGGCTAATGCTTGGACTAGAGTTAAGGCTAAGGCTTGGACTAGAGTTAAGGCTAAGTCTTGGACTAGAGTTAAGGCTTAGGCTTGGACTAGAGTTAAGGCTAAGGCTTGGACTAGAGTTAAGGCTAAGGCTAGGGCTAGAAATAGGGCTAGGCATCCCACTGATATATTTGTGGCTTGCCTTCTATACTAGCCCTAGCTCTAGCCCTAGGCCATAATACACCGTGGTTGTCCATCTGCGTGCTGAGATATAGTTACAATTTTCAAGGTATTAGCTAGCCATAGCCATTTCTTATTGATACAGATCATAGATTATATGTACTGGACAAGTTAGAAGAAGAGGGCCTGGTAGTGTCAGAAGAGTTAGCCACACCCATAATCATGATTATTTTTGTTTTCCAAGAGGCCTTATTGAAAAAACATTGTAGCATAGAGGTTGTTCCAGGAGACTTGGTACTCTTCATAGCGGAGGCTTCATTATGATGAAGTGGAAGGTCAAGTGTGCTGTTATTTTAGCTTGACAGTTCTAACAAAATGTCTACGAAGAGTGGAACCTCTGAAGCTGCATTTTATGTTAGCATGCAGTCTACATTATATATATGTTACACGTAAACCTTGAATTTGCTCAATCCTAGGATCGTGCAAGGTCAAACTCAAACCTCCAATCTGCACTCTCAAAATGAAGAATTTAGTAATCACAGTAAGTTGCTCAATCTAGGATTGATCATAGAATTTCTACTCGATAGAACAGGTAAAAGTTGGCAAGAAACCTTGGATCCAAGGTTTGCGCACACTATCCTTGGATCGCGCTAGGTCAAACTCAAACCTCAATCTGCTCTCAAAACCAAGAATGTTAATAGGAGCAGTAAAAGTTGCTCAATTCTAGGATTTATCATAGAATTTGTAGCTCTAGAAACAGGTAAAAGTTGCTCATTCTGACAAGATAGTTGCATTACATAAAGGCCAAATCTTGTACATACAAAATTCGTACAAAATTCATATCCGTGTAGTCCAATTCAGTTAGCAATTAATACATGTCCAATCCATATCTTCTGATCGAAATACAACTCTGGGAATCTTGATGCACTTGTCATGGTACCACTCCTCACATTTTGAACATTCTGCCATCCTACTTTTGTTCCATGGCATTCGCGCAGATGCAGTACAGTTCGATTGTTTGAAATGGTTCGATTGCCGGAGAGATGTTTGTAACAGTTTTACAGGAAAAGGTAGCATTTTACGTGACTCGAAACATTTACGAGGTGACATCTCATTTTGGAGATATCCCAGCATATTTTGGTTGGATCTTCACCATAACAGAGGGCTACTGCACAAGCAATAGCAAAAACTCCACAGTCATTACCATTGGTCTGCTGCTGAATGTTCATAAACCTTGCTGTGATCGTTTTATTCCTTGAAAATACAAGTGCAGCTATCTGTTCAGAAGTTGATAGAGGCAAACGATTGTAAAGACTATCGTATACCTTAACTTCACTATTATCTTCCTTGCTCAGCTCAATGCAGATCCAGTGGTTGTTTTGACTGTTCAAAATCTGGACTGCATGACTCCGAATAACGTCACTGCTAAGATTAGAGACCACAGTAGTAGCTTGCAATCCATTGATGGAGAGAAATACTTTTTTTGAGAAGTTTCTGAGAGGCATACATATGTGAATCCACTAATCAGTTTCCATTAAGAATCATGTCACGATCTTCTTTATACAACACTAGGTCTGGGATCCACATTGGTGGGACTGGTATATCAGGGTAGTGATCAACAATAACTAGTCCAGGCTTTCTATCATTACTGACAGAACTATCTAGAAGTTCAACATCATCGACATTTTTTTGGTCTTTAGTAGCTCTACTGACAGTAACACCCACAACACTACTATCAGGCTTGCATCCACTTACAGAACTACCTACAAGTTCGACATCATCGACAACTTTTTTCCCCACAGGTCACCCAGTAGCTCTGGTGATGGCACTACCCACAACAACACCATCATCGAATCCTTTCTTGTCACTGTTAAAGCAAGGTAATCCAGTATGACATCTTTTGGTGCACAACATTCTGGCTTTCTTACAATAGCAATGAGAGTTTTTGCATCCACCTTTGCAACCACATGAGTTACCATAATAGGCATAGGGTTAAAGAGCAGTGCAGCTTCTCGTAGAGACAAAAAGGATTCCGTTTTCCAGTCATTTGGTGAAAGCTCGACTTTGCCAGAATACCGCTCAAGTTGTCCATCATAAGCACAGTTTTTCAATACCCCATATTGACAACGTAGGCGATACACAGGTCTCTTGGTACCAGAGACAACAATTATTACACATGGTATCCGTCGAAAATCAGTTGATGCTCTGTCGATTCATGGGATTTGAATGCTGACTAAATCCCCCACAGCAAATGATTCAATAGGCATTTCCGTTTACTGTATTGTTTCACCATTCTTTCAGCATTCAATCGATAGTTTCTATCAGCTTCCTTTCTTTGTTTGCTATGCTTTTGGCTTGTTGCCAATGGAGTACCTGAAGAAATATTTAATAAAATGTTTATTACATCATCAAAATGTTATATAATGGGATTGCGAAAAAGTTATTTACTTGTGTTTTCACTCTCAAGTCTCAACACAAGGAAAGCTCTGTGCAACGTTTATTTGGTATTATAATAGAATGTCTAAAATTGTTTTACTCTCCATTACTGACCCTGGATTAGAAATATTAAAAGGTCTAAAATTGTTTTACTTTGCTTATTTCAGATGTCACTCTCTGTGCAATGAGTTTCACTACAGTGAGGGACAGATTGCGAGGAGTGTTCAGCAGAGCTTGGATCATCTGAACAAGGTAGAGGAGTAGAACTTTTGTCTGCTGATACATGTTCCATAGGCTCAGTTTCATTGATCAAGTCTGCGATATCTTCCTCCATTACTGACCCTAGATTAGTACCTGGAAATATACCGCTACGTGGTGGTTGTTTGTACCCCAATTCGTATGGAGTACACTTCATGGTTTCATGAACACATGTATTCAGTTGATCTAGTAGTATACACACACACAAAAAAAAAAGCAGAGATGACCAAGTATGTGAAGTTCATGCTGCCATCAGGATGCCAGTATTAGGCATATTAGTACTACAATGGCTGTACTAAACACTCGTCCATAACCTATCAATCACCATTACCATGAAAAGTTCAGCTATATTACATATTTATGGCATCTTCTTTTATAGTATCATACAGTCACCAATTATAGTTGTTTATGAATCACTATTGTTTATGAATCACTATTATGAAAATCAAACTTACACTGAATTTCTGGTAACCAATGTGACCATGCCATATCACATTCATTCTGTTCAAACCGACATGCAAGAAGTTCTTCAACTTTAGCATTTGCATGTTCCACTAGACCCTGTCATTGAGGGTGTCTTGGTCGACTGTTTATGATGGTGGCTTTCCCTGGCCAGGTCTTCACCAGTTTGTCTATGATATGATTGACAAATTCTCTTCCGTTATCAGATTGGAATATCTATAAATAGGAACACTCAAGCATGCTGTAACCATTAATAATCAATTATGGGTCACACAAACCTTGGGAACACCGAAATATGCAAAAACACGACTGGACAAGTTTTTTGCCACCTCAATTGTACTCTTGTGCTCTGAAGCAAACAGTACATGGAATTTGGACCAATGATCCATGTAGTGGCCAATCCAGTGATGGCGGTCGTCTGGTCTATGTCGCATGTCAATCAAATCCACCTAAATAAGACAATACTAAATACCAACATATTTGGTACTAATAATATTACCTGTCCTCGAGTCATAAACCCAGAAGAAATGATAGGTTTAAGTTGGGCACTGTTGGTTTGTGGCTTCTGAAGGTTACACACACTACATAATTGAATGTACTTCTCCACAACAGATCTTGGTAGACACGCATAGTTCGAAGAAATCTAGAGGGAGTATGGTGAAGACAGAGAATTGAATTACCAGCATTTTGCATTGATAACCAAAACAGATCACTATTATAAAATGTCGCTGGTTGTTCATACTAAAACAACAGGATTAACCCATGGGTATTTAGATATTCACATTAAAAAGCTGAGAGGTGGATGCTTGCTGTATCTAGTGGATGAAACAGACAATGTAAATCTAAATGCACATACCCATGTTTTTGCTACTACATGTATTAGAAGGATGTAGGTCAAACCGATATAAAATAGGAAATGGGTGCAACATAAGGATTCATAACATCCAAACGTCAACATACTTCATAGCGAGTGTTTTATATTGTGTCCAAAATGTAACTTGCTGTGTGTTCCAATTTTTCACTAAAAGTGAATTGGAGGTTATTACAATAGTAGTGTTTTACTCATATGCTGCACTGCACTGTCCTTGGACTCAATTGAATTTGGATATGACAAATATTATGTTTGTACTTACCAAAACCATATAAAAGTTAGAGGTAGCAACCTTATGTCAGGACCTCAATTCAAATATTCATGGTCACATGATTAAAAATATTTTATGGTTGACATGAGCTATATACATTATTACATTGTTACGGGGAAATATCACGAGTCTGTGGCTAGTATTTCCACGAGTGCCGCAGGCACGAGTGAAAATACCGGCCAATCAGACGAGTGATATTTCACCGTATCCATTTAATAATGTATTTATCATGGGACTGAGGATGCGCAAACCTTTACTGAGCATGCGCATATCGTACGCGATATGGTAAAATATCACAGTAGTTCTATTAGTACTATTCTCTATGAGTGGAGTAGATAGCTACATGATCAATTTTCAATCTCAGGTGCAATCTTTAGGTGTTCAACCAGTAGAGCTTACACTGTACCTACAATATTTGAGTGCCAAAATGAGAGCATGCATCAAGGGCTACATTTCAAACACAAGATCACATGCATAGAATCTGTTTTTATATAGAAATGATAGACATTCTGTACCTCGGCTAGAGTCTTTTTATAGCCCATATGACCTTGAACATCACAGTGCACTCTATTCAAAATAGTATGAAAGTCTTCAATGTAAGCCACTCTCCGATAATGACCAAGGATGGAGGAGTCATCATTCTCATCCTGAAAAAAAGATTAGATTAAAACGACACCGTATAACTGCGATTCAGTAAAGGGTCTGGCTCATGAAGTGAATGGCTACTGGATTTCAATAAATTAAACAAAGTTTTGTCTTTGTTATTATCATCCAGGCCTTGAAATAGATTGGCACTTGACTTGTGGCTTTAAACTTATAAAATAAGGAGACCTGTCTAACAACAAAATATGTCTCACAAAATATATCACTGGCTATTTGGGTTTAATAATACCTTTTTCTTTGCTGGTATACAAAGTACATCCTTAAGCCCAAGAGCAGGGTACTCCAAAAGTTAAAAACATTTTTGTTTAACCCAGGTATTGGCTTTGGTGATCAGGTATTGGCTTTCGCGATCCTAGGATTGTGTGCACAAACCTTGGATCCAAGGTTTGCGCAGTGCGATCCTATGATTCAGCAAATTCCAGGTTTGCGGGTAACATATATATTGTAATTGGCGAGATGCAACAATTGCCTTCAAGCAGTATATAGAAAGGCAGTGCCACAAGTGTTCTGTGGAGTAGTACTGACACAATAGTCCGGGCATTGTGGTAATAAATATTATTAACCCTGTGCATTTATACTTTTATACTTTGAGACATCAGCAAAACATTGTCTCAATGTTTACAAAAATGCCTATGATCATATTTTTTTACAAAATATAATACTCTCTTGCTTTATGGTTAGTGTAGGTAGATCTTCATTCTCTTTCATGCAATTAAAGATAGTTCTTGTAGCATTGGTTGCACACATCACAAGAATCAATATTTGCATAATACTTACAGGTCCCAAGTATCCTTCTCTGTATACTCAAGTCACTATTCTCAATAGCTCATCCAAACACTGATGACGGATGTAGTGTTCTATTTATTACAAGCTAGCATGCTTAATTATACTGTTATATCTTGGAATCATCTTCCCTCATAAACTTCAGCAACTTATAAGAATTCCTATCACTATGGTCATTGTGGCTGCTGATTCCAAATCCCTGTCTAGGAAAGAATTCGAGGAATGATGGTTTAGTAGCCATTGCTAAGAACTGCTAAGCATCTCACTTAAATTGCGTGTTGTTGTGCATGTAGCTAATACTACACAGAATGCTTGTGATACTGCATCTGTTTATGCTGCTTGTAGGAAACTATTGCATATTTCCAAATACATAACTACAAGTAATAATTACCTACCTGACTGTATGCTTGCATAAAGATATAAATATTATCCAGTTAGCAATTCCATTCTTATTTACATAGCATTAGAGATTCAAGCCTTCATGGACTATCCTTGTCACAACTGTCAAGCAAAGATAACAGGACACTCGACCTTCAAAATTAAGCCACTGCTACGAAAGGAACTAAGTCATCTGGAATGATCCTAACACTGTCTTTTTCAAAAAGGTTGCTTGGGCAAAAAAATTAACTTGGTTGTGAGGCTCATTATGGAAAGGCAAGGATCCAGATCTAGTAGAAGCACTAGAAACATGTAAAGCAATATTGCCAGCCATATTAAAACACAAACACAGAATCTCCGACTACCTGTACTTTTCATTGCGCTGCCTGGCACCAGAATGTTAGCAGTTGAATCGGAATGGACTTCCCTGGCTGCTGGGGAGCCACTCTCGAGAGCCTGAACTGAAGCCATGACCACCAAGATCACCATAATTTTTCTGTATTCAGTTACTTATCACAACCTTTTTGAAATAGAAAGCCAAAGTTTGTACTTGTCATCAATAGGAGCCTCTAGCCCTAGATGCCTACTACTCTAACGCTCTAGCAGTTTAAGAACTTCTATAACTTTTGACAAACATCAGATGAATAATTGCCAAGAAATATATATATACCATGATATGTGTTTTTTATCTCTCATTTTTGTCAGCTAATGTTCATTGTGTATCAGTGTCAATTTAAACAGAAACTTGGAGCTCTGGAGACTGATAATGAATTTAGGATGTATGTGGTGAAAAATGGAAATCATTGACTTCTTTTAATATCATGTAATTCTGACAGTTTGTCCACCTGTTCTTTATATATGCACGCACTTTATTATTTAGAGGACCACGATACAGCTGTGATTTATTATCCCAACATATATAGTATGAATGCATTCTTGATTTATATTTTGATTACTGTAACTTTAGACCCTGGATTGCCTACAAGTGCTGGTACAAATATTGGGACATCAGAGGTCTTCCATTCAAAAGATCCATACAGGTGGATACTCTATTGTTGTATTTTCTTGATTAATTTTAATGAATGTTTTATTTTTGAGACTCCATCCTTCCCTGATGAGCAAGCCAGTGAGAATCTCGGTAGGTGTAACTTAGTTTGGAATACTGGATTTATTCAATCTGTTTATTTTTCCATGTGCATAATTTTTACACAAATTGATCCATACAATAAACGTGCTTTCATTAAATTAATCAAGAATCACGAAGGATCAAAGGTTATATTTTTCCTCAGGTTATCCAAGATAAAGGGATTTAATTTAGAAGTTCTATAATTTCCAGATGAAATATATGCCAAAGAAAATGCAACATGAAATATTGTGTTCATATCCTATTTTTCTCAGCTCATGTTCAAAGATGTCAGTCAAGAAAGTAGGATTACTCTGACAATTTTTACATATGCTCTACAAAAACATTGTTTAAATGGGCAAGCACTCTTTTAAAACACAATGGGAAAAGTAGGTCCTAAAACTACACCACTCTAGTATGGCACCAAACATTGATTGTATTAGCTTAGTATGCACACAGTATAAACGCATTCTAAAATGTCCCTTTTTTTCTTCCAGGATTGCCTACAAATGATGTTCCAACATTTGGCCTCTCAGGAGATGGTCTTCCAGCCATACATGTGAGCCAATACGTGTTTTCTTGCTTATTTTAATGTGTTGCTTTGTTAATCGTACAGGCTCTATCCTTGACTGGTGAGCAAGCCTATGAAATTCCTGGTATGTTTGGAATACTGTTTAGATGAGGTGTTTATGACAAAATTCTCTCAGAACAAATAAAGAAATTTTGTAATGTCATTATCATAAGAACCCTAATAATGTATAGGATAGCTTGATTAGAACATCTGTAAGATTTACATCAATATGAATACATGCTGAGAAATATGTCATATGAAAGATTGTGTCTATTGATAACCCATTTTTCTCAGATCATGTCACAAACATTAAATTTGCACTTCAGTTTGCATAGGAACATAGTCAGCACCTTCCACATTACAAGTATCCACTATGCAATTTTCTCTGATGACTGGATGCTTGTAGCGACCACCCAGTGCATCATAGTATGTGACAGATAGCAAAGATAGAAGGAAAGTTACCAATAAAAATCCATTGGTAGACTTTGTTGAACCTGAAGTCGACTACTTCATAGTTTTAATCAATGAGGGGATCAATAACGCCTTATCTAAAGTAGAGGCACCAGCTAGACATTGAAACAACCAGCAAATCCTCACCTAGGGCTAACTAACTTCTAACTTTATTGCAATGGTAACACAACCAGCAAATCCTCACCTAGAGCTAACTAACTTCTATCTTCATTGGAATGGTAACACAGTGTGTGCATTTTACAATCAACATTCAAATTTCATGATTCAAGCACCCACCTTAGATGTTCAAGGCGAGTGAGTAGTTCGACTCCCTTTATTTCCCTTAGGGTAGGTATGTATCTTTATAGCCAGGTATTGCACTGGTACTCTCTATATTCAATGGAGGTTGATATAAAAAAATCATGTCTTAGCTCTAACTTGTTTAAGCAGTTTCTTAGCATCCTGATGGTAGTTTCTTCCATCTTTAGCTAAAAAATGAATTCCAGCTTACCATGATACTTCACTATGGTAGTGCCTGGTGGACATTAAAAAAAATCCAGGAAATTTATTTTAAGTCTATCCATAACAAACTGAAATTGGTAAAGAACATAAACACAATAATTGAATTGTATGTGTGGAGCTAATCTGAGAGCTGAATCAGCAGCTACATGCTCTAGCCTCCTACTGCTCTACAGCTGTAGCATTTTAGAACTTGTATAATTTTTTCCAACATTCTGATGAAGAAGTTCCGATAAATATATAGTATAAGATGTAGTCAGCTTGTGTTCATTGTGTATTGGTGTAAAGTTAAAACAGCTCTGGACAGAGAGTGTGTTAGAATGGAGGTAGGTGAAAGTTGGAAGACATTCATCTCCTTTCAAAGTCATATAATATTGACAGTTTTTCCACTTATTCTTTATATATGCACTGTACTTTGTTGATTATAGTGCCAAGGATAAGCTCTGATTTATTGTCCCTACATAGTATGAATACATTCTTGATATATACTCAAACTTTAGATCCTGGATTGCCTATAAGTGGTGGTCCAAAACTTAGGACATCAGGTCTTCCATCACAACTATCCAGACATGTGAGCCAATACTCTATCGTAGTGTTTGCTTGCTTAATTTTACAGTGATTGTTTTAACTTTCAGACTCAATCCTTTTCTGGTGAACAAGTCTATGAAAATCCTGGTATGTGAATACTGAGAGGTTCATGTTATTTTACATATTTTAGGCACTGTTAACAAATTAATTCCCTTGACATAAGTAGCCTAATACTCTACAAGTCTAGCTTATTTAAAACACTAATGTTTTTACTTCAATATGATGTGTTTTGAACACATGCCGAGAATGAAAGGTTGTGCCTCTTCAGTCTGTGTAGCTGAAACTTATTTAGGCAGTTTTTTATCATCCTAAAGGTGGTTTCTTCTATTTTTTGCTCCAAATAGAATTCCAGCTGACCATTAATTCACTATGGTAGTACCTAGCAGATATACGAATTAAAACCTGGATTCATTTAAAAAATATATTTTTAAGTCCATCTATAACAAACTGAAATTGGTAAAGAACTGAAATTGGTAAAGAACATCAACACTATAATTGACTTGTTTATGTGTGCAATATTTAGCTAAACTGAGCTCAATTGGCAGCTACATGTTGCATGTTTGCAACCAGCACCATTCTATTGAATTGCTTGACTCATATTCTATTCTTGCTCAGTTGCAATGCATCGACTGCAATAATTGTTTGTGCTCTATTAGAGTTTGATATGCTTTATTTGAGTTTCAGCTATAGAATTTAAATTTATTAGAGCTGTCAGAAACTGCATGTAGGAGGTGTCTGACATACTTGGAGAAGCATAAATGCCTCCAGCTCGTGAATGAGTCAAACTAATCTTCCTCCACATCATTATAAGATGCATCTGGGTGAGTTCCATACATATTCAATTCGCTCAATACATGGAATTATGAACTCCTCCGGAACTTTAAACCTGAAATTCTAAACTAAGCTCACTCTCTAATAATGGATAGTGAGAAGATGATGGTCATTTCTACTCCAATGATGAGAAACTCAACCAGCATTTGCTTTTAGTATGAGGAAGAGCAACATGTGGAGATTTTGTCTTTTTGGGGCATAGATTACAGTTAGCTATATGGATCAGTCCCACAACTTCTCCATGTATGTAGACACCTTCCGAACACAAGAAAATTTATCACAGCCTCAGTCATCCATTCAGTAAAACAAAAGCACATTTTCCCTCGATAGACCGAAAAATTTCATGCATAGCCATTGGCCGAATCACACAGCACCCACCACTTGAAACCCCACTTTGTTGGTTTCATTCGTACATATTGCTTACAGATGAATGAGAGAAACAGTGTTTTCTAAGGGGCTAAGTTACGATGTCGTGATAAACATGGTTGAAGGGCTGGAGTACCAGGGTTATATTGTCTACACAGATAATTTTTTTTCATCCCCTGCACTCTTCAGTGACTTGGTCAACAAGGGGTTTGGTGCTGTAGGGACGATAGATCCCACTCGAAGGGGGTGTTCAGCTGCTCTTGGACTGCAGAAGAAAAAGATGCAATGGCGTGCATACCAGAGGGGGTATGGGGTTTGTATCAGGGATGGGCCAATTGTTTTCTGCCTTTGGAGAGATACCCAAGGTAGTATGTGTTGCTTCAACTGTTCACTTGGGGAATTATAACTACATGTACCAGGTAAAGAGAAGAGTGAAGACATCAATTGGAGTTCAGGAGATATTGGTTTCAATTCCAGATGCGATTGACCACTATAACCGGCATAATATGGGAGGAGTTGATCTTTCAGACCAGCTCCTTCAGTACTTCCAGACAAGGTGGCAGACCCATAAATACTGGAAAACACTGATGTCCCACTGCATTGACATAGCCACCACTAATGCTTACATTTTGTACCGAGAAAGACTTCCCCAAAGCCAAAGATCCACATATGACCACAAAAAAATTCTTGGAAGTTTGGTGCAGGACCTTTTGTCAGCTTCTTCATTTGCCCAATCCATGACATCTCCCATGGGTAGACCTCTAAGGTCTGATGTTTGAGCAACACATAGACTGCAATATAGGAAAGACAGGAAGTATTGTATTTTGCGTAAATCCAACAAGCATTATCGTCGTACAGAGAAATTTTGTGTAAAATGCAAAGTTTACCTATGCTTTACCCGTGAACGTGACTGAGTGGCACCATCCCATAAGTGATGGACTCCATAACTGACTACATTCTGTTATTCATTTCACTTTTGAATTATTGCTGTTGAATCTACATGTTAGCATCTAGTAATTTACTAAGTAACACTTCCCCAAAAAAATTTATTACTAATTAACACTTCCAAAAGGTGAAATTTGTGGTCAAAATAGCAGAAATTAAGGGTGGCAAGAAGAGGGTGAGATAAATTTAGAGGGGGCACACAAGCAGATGACTTCTGAAAATCTATTTTTAAAAGCTTTCCAAGAGAAATCAAGGTCTGAAGAAAGGAGTTTATCCCAGGGAAAGAAGGAAAGTAGGTTTGCAGCTCTGTCAAGTCAGCGAGATGATACAACCACATTTTACGCTTGCTACACTTTCTAATAGGGAGGGGAGAAGGAAGGGTGATTTCTGCTTCTATGATCAGAGGAGGATACAGGTGGCAGAACCAAAGAAGAAGCATGAAAATGGAATGGAACAAAGACAAGGTCTATCATGAGAGGTGTGTGTGAGAGAGGACATGAGTTGCTTGAGGGAGAATAAATAAGAGAGTGCAGAAAGTTGAAGAGATAGAGGCAGAGATGAGTAGGACACATCAACATTGATGTTGAAGTCTCCAGTAAGAATCAGGCCAAAGAGCACAGTGTGTGAAAGAGCGCTTAGAGTGTCTGAAAGGAGGGCTACATCATTTAAAGAAGAAGGAGGTCTATAAAAAGCTCCAAACGTAAAAGTAAATTTCTGTACCTTGACTGAGAGAAGAAGGCTATTGGAGGTTCAAAGGAACAGCATGTAAAGAAGAGTGTAAATAGCAATGCGTCTAGGCAATAAGGTAAGAAATCTCACTATAAACAATGTCTGGCGAGAGCCAAGTCTCATTCACACAAACAAGGTCAGGAAGATAAGTATTACAGAGTAGAGACGGCTCATCTAATTTATATAAGAGACTGCAGGCATTGAAAGAAAACAGTTTAAGAGATCAACTGGTAAAGCAAGAGGTGAAATTAGACGGAAGAGGAGAGGAGAGAGTTTGGACTTTGAAGTTACGGTAGGTCCTTTGTGGTTTCTTTAGATGGGGTACAGCTGGGGAGAAATGGCAGCATGCCCTCCTCCCTGTCAGGCTGGCTTAAGCTGGTCACACGGTGGCACAGCTGGGGAGAAATGGCAGGAGATGTGGTGAAAGAAGAGATAAAAGTAGACCCGAAAAGGGAGGGCAGGATGAAGATGTGAGGAGAGTTGCTGAGGACTGATGGGGGGGGGGATGATTGGGGTAGAGGGGAAGAGAGAGGGAGAAGGTGTTTTGTGGTGGGCCTGGAGGCAAATAGTTTTGATGGAGACATCCATTGTTGATGCCAGGTAGACGGTGCCAATCTCTTATATGAGGAGGAAACCCTTGGGTAGGTAAGGGATAAATGGGAGTAGGCAGTAGAGGAGGGTTGAGTGGAGATGATCTCTTAGATGAGGGAAGAGCCCTTGGGGATAAATGGGAGTAAGTAGAGGTTTATAAGGAGTATGACGAGCACGGTGAGCTATGTTTGGAGGCTTTGGAGAAAGGCGAGATGATAAAATCTTATTTGATGAAGATGGAAGTGGAACATGAAGGAGTTAGACTTAGTGACAAGGAGGTAGTTGACCAAGTGTAGGAAGAGGGGAAACTGGAGAGGAAACTGGAGAAACAGACAATTTTGGAGGATGGATTGTATCAACACTTACAGTTGAGGAAGTCAAGTTAGGAGAATGGGGAGAGGGGGGAGGAGAATTAGGAGGAGAATTAGGTGGAGAATTAGGTGGAGAATTAGGTGGAGAATTAGGTGGAGAATTAGAAGCTGGGATGGCTGATGAAAAGGAGGAAATCGACTCTTGCATGGTATTCAATTCAGCCTGAACATTGGTGGGTGATGTGTCCACTGAGGTGTTTTGGAGTGCCAGCATAAGGGCTTGGAAGCCGTCTTCCAGCATCTGAAATTGGGTGACCAGATTGAAAGAGAGAGAGACAGAATCCTTTACGCAGTGGGGGCTGACAAATGCCTAAGATTGTGCAAGTTGAGATGGAATAGCAACACAGGGGCAGTGAGAGCAACTGGAGCAGATTTCACATTGCATCATATGCCTTCATCAGAACTAACACTACACATACACTTGACAACATCAGCAGTACTAGGACCTGGGGGTCAGTTTCCACATCACCGGACACAAGTAGCAGTAGGCAGCCTACATTAGCTGAACTAGGAGAGGATAAATGGGAGAAACGATGGCGATGACAGCGGATACGACGACGAGCGAAACATCCACGAGTTAGAGAGAGAGATGGCTGACAAGAAACAAATACAAATGAAGTAATTCCAGAAGAAGAGATAAGAAGGTCTGGCTCAGGTAGGACGATAAGTTTCAAGAAAAGATATAGAAGAAACAATAGGAGAGACAGAGAAGAGGTGTTTCTAGCAGTTACCGCCATGGTAAAGGGTTGAGAAGTTATTGCTGCTTTTAATGCTGGCTTGCACAGATCTTTCTGAAGCTAGAGTAGCCACGAGAGAAATTGCATTTTATTGTGGCGATGCAAAAAGTGACAAACAAAGGGAGGGGGGGGGGGGGGGGGGGGGGGGGGGCTATAATACAACACACATGTGCATCATCTATATAGCTTACACACATGTGCATCATCTATATAGCTCACACACATGTGCATCATCTATATAGCTTACACACATGTGCATCATCTATATAGCTCACACACATATGCATCATCTATATAGCTTACACACATGTGCATCATCTATATAGCTCACACACATGTGCATCATCTATATAGCTTACACACATGTGCATCATCTATATAGCTTACACACATGTGCATCATCTACAGAGGGGTAGGAAGCATTTTGGGATTGGTCAGGCGAAAGTGTGTGTGGGGAGGGGGATACACGCACCTTATTGAAAATAAATATCATGGTAATTGAAAATAATATATATACCTGGAATAAACCTAGTCTGAAATAAGTTCACAAGTTCCCGAATACTCTGAGTCTGTGCTCATTGTTTCTCACAAATTCATTTGCAATTGTGACTAGATCAAGGTGATCCAAAGCTTCTTTGTAAATGTTTAGTATCATTAGATGATTAAGTCTATCCTGTTTCATAGTACTTCGTAAAGTATGTTTTTATTCTTTTCATGCAGGAAAAAGATCTTTCAGCAGCATTCGTAGCAGGCATCACAAGGATTAGATGGGCAACCCAGCACACCTGCTTAAAAAAGGCACGTTGACCATCAGAAAGATTGCGAAGAAAAGTCAAGATATCTTTCAGTGTTACAGTTCCATCTGACTCACGTGAGCTAAAACTTGAACTAAAAACTTGAAGTTAAGTTGAAAGCAGTCATCTCCATAAAAGGTCACTTAACTCAGCCTTTTTTTTTATTGGCAGCTTTTACAAGCAATTTTTCAAGATTTTAGTAAACAGCATATCCTGGCTGATCAAAGCGATCTTGAATTGCTGACATGGCCAAGTCTATTGCTTCAAAGTAAAAGCAACGATAATAATCTTCAACTGCAGTGTACTGATGAGATTCTCCTGTTCCACTCTCAAAACGCTTTGGAGCTTTTCGATCCCGAGGTAGTTGTGGCTCATTTGTATCAGTCTGTTCACGTAGACACTCAATATGCTAAAAAACAACAACAACATCTCATCACTCCTCATGTTCTGTAATGTCTGGACCGTCTGTTTAGCCAGAACTTGAGCTTCTGCTGCAGATAAGGACTCATTGCAGTTTAGGGGCCACAATTAACACCGCGTGAATTTCCGCGCACAACATTTTTAGCCACTGACTTATTGGTCTTACAAGCGCTTGTTGAGAGAAGTACTGACACCATCATCAATTGTTGCAAGCAGCATGGACTTCTAGCTCGCTCTATGCCTTGTCATGGGTGTGGAGGAGCTATGCGATGGGAGAATGCAACAGAAACAGATGGGTATAGGTACAGTGCAGCTATAAACATGAGACAGAGAATAATACAACCCAACCCTCTTTCTGCAGGTGGAAGTGCCCAGACAGAAACTGCCAGAAGAAGAGGTCCATTTGTCATGCTTCATGGTTTGAAGGCAGTCACCTATCGCTGGAGAAGATCCTAGAGATCACCTATCTGTGGGCAGAGGAAATCCAGCAGATTAAGATTAGGAAGTGAGTTGGGATTGCTGAACACACAGGTGTTGACTGGTGCCACTTCCTACGAGAGGTAGGCTAGGCTAGGGCTATAATAATAATATTTCAATCCATTATACTTCATTGCCCTCGCTCTTTACAGGTATGTGCCCAATATCTTGACAGTCATCCCGACATGCTTGGAGGTCCAGGCAGTGTTGTTGAAATTGAGCTAAATTTGGCAAAAGGAAATATATACAATAGGGGCCGAATCACGAATGGGAAGTGGGTCCTAGGTCAGGAGGAGTAGAACGTGGCACCGATAAAGTGTTCCTTGCTGTTGTGCCTTGCCAACACGCTCATCCCTGTAATCCAGAGGTATGTGTTTCCTGGCACAGAGATTCATACAGATGAGTGGAGAGCCTATATGAGTCTCAATCAAGTTGGGTATACACACCTTACGGTAAACCATTCCCAGAATGTTGACCCTGCATACACCCAATCCATCGAGGGTACATGGACAAATGCCAAGAGAATGAAGCTTCATGGCACCAGCAAGCCCCTCTTGGAAGGGTACCTCATAGAATATGTGTGGAGGAGAAAGTATGGCAAAGAGACTCCATTTGCACAAATTATTAATCATATTTCAGATGTTTACAAACTTTTTTTTATTTATCATAATTATTGTATCATTGTGTAAAAATGTTGTGCGCGGCAATTTTCGCGGAAAGGGACTCCATTTGCACAAATTAAATTATTAATCATATTTCAGATGTTTACAACGTTGTTAATCATAATTATTGTATCATATTGTGTAAAAATGTTGTGCGCGGCAATTTTCGCGGCGCCAATTGTGGATTCACGTGGCGCCAAATGTGGCCCCTAAACTGCAATTGTACCTCAGTAATCTTCAGTATTCTCTCGCAAAGCTGTAGTCCAAAAAGTAACCTGTACCGCGACATTTGCGCAGCCATGATCCGCTCGCTATAATACTAAAATAGCACGCGCCTAAAAAAATTAGGGGCGTAGTTTGGTGGGCTTCATTTGAATTTTTTAAACAAGACAACCTGAGAGTGCTCTCAGTAAAGATTAGAAAGTTGCTTGATAACTGGAGGTTAGTAGTGAAACTTTAGTCGGAAACTTTGGTCCGGCAGCTGCCGGGTCTGCCGGACCAGTTCCTACCCCCCTGATCTATATAGCTTACACACATGTGCATCATCTATATAGCTTACACACATGTGCATCATCTATATAGCTCACACACATATGCATCATCTATATAGCTTACACACATGTGCATCATCTATATAGCTCACACACATGTGCATCATCTATATAGCTTACACACATGTGCATCATCTATATAGCTTACACACATGTGCATCATCTATATAGCTTACACACATGTGCATCATCTATATAGCTTACACACATGTGCATCATCTATATAGCTCACACACATGTGCATCATCTATATAGCTTACACACATGTGCATCATCTATATAGCTCACACACATGTGCATCATCTATATAGCTTACACACATGTGCATCATCTATATAGCTTACACACATGTGCATCATCTATATAGCTCACACACATGTGCATCATCTATATAGCTTACACACATGTGCATCATCTATATAGCTTACAGACATGTGCATCATCTATATAGCTCACACACATGTGCATCATCTATATAGCTTACACACATGTGCATCATCTATATAGCTTACACACATGCATCATCTATATAGCTTACACACATGCATCATCTATATAGCTTACAGACATGTGCATCATCTATATAGCTCACACACATGCATCATCTATATAGCTTACACACATGTGCATCATCTATATAGCTTACACACATGTGCATCATCTATATAGCTTACACACATGTGCATCATCTATATAGCTTACACACATGTGCATCATCTATATAGCTTACACACATGTGCATCATCTATATAGCTCACACACATGTGCATCATCTATATAGCTTACACACATGTGCATCATCTATATAGCTTACACACATGTGCATCATCTATATAGCTCACACGCATGTGCATCATCTATATAGCTCACACACATGTGCATCATCTATATAGCTCACACACATGTGCATCATCTATATAGCTCACACACATGTGCATCATCTATATAGCTTACACACATGTGCATTATCTATATAGCTTACACACATGTGCATCATCTATATAGCTCACACACATGCATCATCTATATAGCTTACACACATGTGCATCATCTATATAGCTTACACACACGTGCATCATCTATATAGCTTACACATGTGCATCATCTATATAGCTCACACACATGTGCGCATCATCTATATAGCTTACACACATGTGCATCATCTATATAGCTTACACACATGTGCATCATCTATATAGCTCACACACATGTGCATCATCTATATAGCTTACACACATGTGCATCATCTATATAGCTCACACACATGTGCATCATCTATATAGCTCACACACACATGTGCATCATCTATATAGCTCACACACATGTGCATCATCTATATAGCTCACGCACATGTGCATCATCTATATAGCTTACACACACATGTGCATCATCTATATAGCTCACGCACATGTGCATCATCTATATAGCTTACACACACGTGCATCATCTATATAGCTTACACACACATGTGCATCATCTATATAGCCCACACACATGTGCATCATCTATATAGCTTACACACATGTGCATCATCTATATAGCTCACACACACATGCATCATCTATATAGCTCACGCACATGTGCATCATCTATATAGCCCACACACATGTGCATCATCTATATAGCTCACACACATGTGCATCATCTATATAGCTTACACACACATGCATCATCTATATAGCTCACGCACATGTGCATCATCTATATAGCTTACACACACATGTGCATCATCTATATAGCTTACACACATGTGCATCATCTATATAGCTCACACACATGTGCATCATCTATATAGCTTACACACATGTGCATCATCTATATAGCTCACACACATGTGCATCATCTATATAGCTTACACACATGTGCATCATCTATATAGCTTACACACATGTGCATCATCTATATAGCTTACACACATGTGCATCATCTATATAGCTTACACACATGTGCATCATCTATATAGCTTACACACATGTGCATCATCTATATAGCTTACACACATGTGCATCATCTATATAGCTCACACACATGTGCATCATCTATATAGCTCACACACATGTGCATCATCTATATAGCTCACACACATGTGCATCATCTATATAGCTCACACACATGTGCATCATCTATATAGCTCACACACTACACACATGTGCATCATCTATATAGCTTACACACATGTGCATCATCTATATAGCTTACACACATGTGCATCATCTATATAGCTTACACACATGTGCATCATCTATATAGCTTACACACATGTGCATCATCTATATAGCTCACACACATGTGCATCATCTATATAGCTTACACACATGTGCATCATCTATATAGCTTACACACATGTGCATCATCTATATAGCTTACACACATGTGCATCATCTATATAGCTCACACATGTGCATCATCTATATAGCTTACACACATGTGCATCATCTATATAGCTCACACACATGTGCATCATCTATATAGCTCACACACATGTGCATCATCTATATAGCTTACACACATGTGCATCATCTATATAGCTTACACACATGTGCATCATCTATATAGCTCACACACATGTGCATCATCTATATAGCTTACACACTTGTGCATCATCTATATAGCTCACACACGTGCATCATCTATATAGCTCACACACATGTGCATCATCTATATAGCTTACACACATGTGCATCATCTATATAGCTCACACACATGTGCATCATCTATATAGCTTACACACATGTGCATCATCTACATAGCTCACACACATGCATCATCTATATAGCTCACACACATGTGCATCATCTATATAGCTCACACACATGTGCATCATCTATATAGCTTACACACACATGTGCATCATCTATATAGCTTACACACATGTGCATCATCTATATAGCTTACACACATGTGCATCATCTATATAGCTTACACACATGTGCATCATCTATATAGTGCATCATCTATATAGCTTACACACATGTGCATCATCTATATAGCTCACACATGTGCATCATCTATATAGCTTACACACATGTGCATCATCTATATAGCTCACACATGTGCATCATCTATATAGCTTACACACATGTGCATCATCTATATAGCTCACACACATGTGCATCATCTATATAGCTCACACACATGTGCATCATCTATATAGCTTACACACATGTGCATCATCTATATAGCTTATACACATGTGCATCATCTATATAGCTCACACACATGTGCATCATCTATATAGCTTACACACATGTGCATCATCTATATAGCTCACACATGTGCATCATCTATATAGCTTACACACATGTGTATCATCTATATAGCTCACACATGTGCATCATCTATATAGCTTACACACATGTGCATCATCTATATAGCTCACACACATGTGCATCATCTATATAGCTCACACACATGTGCATCATCTATATAGCTTACACACATGTGCATCATCTATATAGCTTATACACATGTGCATCATCTATATAGCTTACACACATGTGCATCATCTATATAGCTCACACACATGTGCATCATCTATATAGCTCACACACATGTGCATCATCTATATAGCTTACACACATGTGCATCATCTATATAGCTCACACACATGTGCATCATCTATATAGCTTACACACATGTGCATCATCTATATAGCTCACACACATGTGCATCATCTATATAGCTTACACACTTGTGCATCATCTATATAGCTCACACACGTGCATCATCTATATAGCTCACACACATGTGCATCATCTATATAGCTTACACACATGTGCATCATCTATATAGCTCACACACGTGCATCATCTATATAGCTTACACACATGTGCATCATCTATATAGCTCACACACATGTGCATCATCTATATAGCTTACACACATGTGCATCATCTATATAGCTTACACACATGTGCATCATCTATATAGCTTACACACATGTGCATCATCTATATAGCTCACACATATGCATCATCTATATAGCTCACACACATGTGCATCATCTATATAGCTTACACACATGTGCATCATCTATATAGCTCACACACATGTGCATCATCTATATAGCTCACACACATGTGCATCATCTATATAGCTCACACACATGTGCATCATCTATATAGCTCACACACATGTGCATCATCTATATAGCTCACACACATGTGCATCATCTATATAGCTCACACACATGTGCATCATCTATATAGCTCACACACATGTGCATCATCTATATAGCTCACACACATGTGCATCATCTATATAGCTTATACACACATGTTCATCATCTATATAGCTTACACACATGCATCATCTATATAGCTTATACACACATGTTCATCATCTATATAGCTTACACACATGCATCATCTATATAGCTCACACACATGTGCATCATCTATATAGCTCACACACATGTGCATCATCTATATAGCTCACACACATGTGCATCATCTATATAGCTCACACACATGTGCATCATCTATATAGCTTACACACATGTGCATCATCTATATAGCTCACACACATGCATCATCTATATAGCTCACACACATGTGCATCATCTATATAGCTTACACACATGTGCATCATCTATATAGCTCACACACATGTGCATCATCTATATAGCTTACACACACATGTGCATCATCTATATAGCTTACACACGTGCATCATCTAATAGCTCACACACATGTGCATTATATAGCTTAAACACATGTGCATCATCTATATAGCTCACACACATGTACATCATCTATATAGCTTACACACATGTGCATCATCTATATAGCTCACACACATGTGCATCGTCTATAGACAATTTCAAGTTCATTATTGAGATCATTGCAAAGTTTAGTTAGAGATTATGCTGTACGAGGTAATCAGCAAGTTTCAAAATGACAGCACTACAGTTCTGTGGCTGTATTCCTGGTCCATATATCCCTATGAGCATGAGCTTATTGCACTTCACTGCACACATGCCTGCATGGACACCCTTTCTCCCATAGACGAGCCGACCTTCAGAGCACATGAATGTGAAATTCTGCTCTCCAACTGTTATGCCTCCTTGATTTACTTCTGAAGTGTCCCCAGTCAGGCAAGTAAGCAGTCTTGACACCTCTGAAGGACTCACCTGTGAATGTCGAGAGAACAATAGAGCTACATATGAATAATACTAAACTCTTACGTTTAGGCTTTTTGACGATGCCCATTTGACTCCGTCTAGCCCATGAATGGCTGCTTCAGTGACCTGACCAGTCTTGAGCAAGGAGTCATCTACATAACGCTGCCACTCGGTCAGGTTCTCCACGTCTACTGGAGATTGCAGGCTAGTAATATCCATGGCACCCAAATAATGAGCCCCGCCTACAGCTAGCGCGGTCATAAATATGAGCCCCGCCCACAGCTAGCGCGGGAGCTTAGGTGCGCATGGCCTAGAACTTGGTATACCACAATGGACACTGAAGTGGATAGGGAGCCTGAAGAACAGGGAGAAAACAAGCTTAATCTGCTCACGGCTAGGGTAAGCTTTTCTCCAAGGCGTGAATGGTTATTAGGAGTTCTCTGTGGTGTTCTTGCAGACTTGTGGGGACTTGGTTCCTCCTAGTGCTCAGGACGGGGAGAACAGACTGCAGTATTCTTACTCGGTGTGGTTCACCCAGAAAGCACGTGGCTCTGTCTCTTCCACTCCTTCAGACTATGAAGACAATATTAAGCTCATTGGCTCATTTTCCTCTGTGAGAACTGTTGTTTGTCTGAGGAGTAATGTCAGCTAATACACTCTCGGTTGCTTCCTTACCCATATGACCTAGTGATTTCCCTTGAACCAATATATCCAGCCCTACGCATTGATTTGGGTTAACTAACTCTGCTTTTTAATCTGGATTTAGGCTGTTTGCACGTAATGATAACCTAAATGTGGATTAGAATCCGGATTAAAGGCTGGTTCACAATAGGACGAGAGTTCACCGTTTCGTTTCGTCTCCACTTCATTGTTTCGTCTCCACTTCATCGTTTCGTCTCCCATCGTCTGCTGTTCACAATTCAATGTTTAATTAGCGATAAAGTCGCTCGGACACTTTCTAGCAACTCCACCCAAAGTGTACCCGAAGTGATGAGGAGGAGAAGCATTCGTGAGCGGCAAGTTATGCTACTCATTCTATATCACAAACTGCAGTTTACTACTCGAGCCAAATGCAGTAGCCTACCTTACTAGCTACCTCCTTCCACACGTTTTTTCCCCGGTATGAATATCTTTGTATGTTCTAGAGTCTTATCTGCCAAAGGCAGGTAACATCTCAAACAGCTTCGACTAGCTTCTCGTCGTCCATCCGCAAGTTTAGCAATGTATAACCGGTGCATATTTGATTGGTCAGACGCACTGGGCCTGACGCTGTGGTCTACTCCAACATCTTCTAGATTTTCTCATTGTTTGACGAAATGGAGGGTGACGGAGAATGTTCACAAATTGACGATAGGACGATTGGTGACGGGACGAAATGAAACGGTGAACTATCGTCATATTGTGAACAGCCTTAAAACCTCCCCCCACCTGGGTCAACACTTGCTAAATGTCTTATATACTACCATAATATGTATAGTCAATTGGGGTTAAAAAAAGCCGGGGGGGTAAGTTGGGGTAAAAAAAGACAAGGGGTCTGGGGAAGACACAGCTGCTTTAAGAATTTAAACAATCCTTGATCTGTCAAGTACTTTTAATGGGCTTTTCATTAATGTGTGTTTTTGTATAAAAATATTGACATGGAGGACATGACAAAATAAAGAACCTAAACATGTAGAAAATACCCGAAATTAACTTTTTTCTGGCTCACCTGAACTTTTGGGTAGATTAATCAAACTAGTTAGTAAATTATGAACGCTAGCCAAAAGAAAATAGTTACTAAATGGTTTATTCATTGACAAAAAAAAAATTCATTTTTTTAAAAATATTTTAGGCTTTTTTGGACAGGCTTTTTTTTACCCCAGATATTTTTGGTCACTCGGGGTAAAAAAAAGCCAGGTGTTTTTTTTTTGCAATTTTTTTCTAGTCTTTTTTCGATACTATATTTTCATTTTTTCTTGTCCAGTCATGCTAATTTGTGAGTTAAAGTATAATTGTGAGTAATATGAATTATTTGAATATAAATAAACCACCTAGTCAATGGTACATGGACTATTGCATCTTCTGATGGACAGAATGATCCAATAGTATATATATATATATATAATGTGAGTAACTGAATATGAATAAACCAACTTTAGTCATTGATTATCAATGGTACATGGACTATTTCATCATAACAAAAGTTTTCAGTGATGACGAAGATGCTGATCCCACATCAGCTGAATTTACCTTCCATCACCAAAAAAAAGAGCGAAGCACAGACTCAACACACATTTTCTACGATTGGCCAAAGCAGGAAGATGTGGAGATAGTAGCAGTGGATCATTGCATATATGGCCCTGTTCAGCCAGTAGTGGAAACAGTTAGTCGAGGGAAGGCACTGCTGAAGTTCGAGTGTGAAGCAAAAGTGATAAACATTTTCAAGTATTTTTCTTTAAGAAAATGCAATAAAACCCAACTGTTAACCATTACTGTACTATTTATTGTAGTATTTGAACAAATTTTAATGAAAAAAGATTCAATTGATAAAATATTGAAGGATTTACATTTGATTTTACTGTTTAGGATATTTTTTAAGGGGTGGTTTTCTTTTACCCCGAACCGGCTTTTTTTTTACCCCTTTCAAGCCACCATATTTTTATTAATATTTCATTATAGGACATAGGATATCTTTTTTTAATTTATGTAGTCATCATTTGATAGTAAAGTACTAGAGGATGGCACATGTGTTTTTAGTAAATCCTTTACTCTGGCTCTTAAAAGGTAAAGTTAAGGGAAACGGCTTTTTTTAACCCCAATTGACTATATGTATATATAACTATGCTGGGATGTTGTTCCCTAAACAGAGATGTATAACTATGCTTAGTTATGAGATGTTGTTCTCTACTAACAGAGTATGTATAACTATGCTTAGTTATGGGATGTTGTTCTATACTAACAGAGATGTATAACTATGCTTAGTTATGGGATGTTGTTCTCTACTAACAGAGTATGTATAACTATGCTTAGTTATGGGATGTTGTTCTCTACTAACAGAGTATGTATGACTATGCTTAGTTATGGGATGTTGTTCTCTACTAACAGAGTATGTATAACTATGCTAGTTATGGGATGCTTAGTTATGGGATGTTGTTCTCTACTAACAGAGTATGTATAACTATGCTTAGTTATGGGATGTTGTTCCCTACTAACAGAGTATGTATGACTATGCTTAGTTATGAGATGTTGTTCCCTACTAACAGATTATGAATATAACTATGCTTAGTTATGGGATGTTGTTCTCTACTAACAGAGTATGTATGACTATGCTTAGTTATGAGATGTTGTTCTATACTAACAGAGATGTATAACTATGCTTAGTTATGAGATGTTGTTCTCTACTAACAGAGTATGTATAACTATGCTTAGTTATGGGATGTTGTTCTCTACTAACAGAGTATGTATAACTATGCTTAGTTATGGGATGTTGTTCTCTACTAACAGAGTATGTATAACTATGCTTAGTTATGGGATGTTGTTCTCTACTAACAGAGTATGTATAACTATGCTTAGTTATGGGATGTTGTTCTCTACTAACAGAGTATGTATAACTATGCTTAGTTATGAGATGTTGTTCTCTACTAACAGAGTATGTATAACTATGCTTAGTTATGAGATGTTGTTCTATACTAACAGAGTATGTATAACTATGCTCAGTTATGGGATGTTGTTCTCTACTAACAGAGATGTATAACTATGCTTAGTTATGGGATGTTGTTCTCTACTAACAGAGTATGTATAACTGCTTAGTTATGAGATGTTGTTCTCTACTAACAGAGTATGTATAACTATGCTTAGTTATGGGATGTTGTTCTCTACTAACAGAGTATGTATAACTTTGCTTAGTTATGGGATGTTGTTCTCTACTAACAGAGTATGTATAACTATGCTTAGTTATGGGATGTTGTTCTCTACTAACAGAGTATGTATAACTTTGCTTAGTTATGGGATGTTGTTCTCTACTAACAGAGTATGTATAACTATGCTTAGTTATGGGATGTTGTTCTCTACTAACAGAGTATGTATGACTATGCTTAGTTATGGGATGTTGTTCTCTACTAACAGAGTATGTATGACTATGCTTAGTTATGGGATGTTGTTCTCTATTAACAGAGTATGTATAACTATGCTTAGTTATGGGATGTTGTTCTCTACTAACAGAGTATGTATGACTATGCTTAGTTATGGGATGTTGTTCTCTACTAACAGAGTATGTATAACTACGCTTAGTTATGAGATGTTCTCTACTAACAGACTATGTATAACTATGCTTAGTTATGGGATGTTGTTCTCTACTAACAGAGTATGTATGACTATGCTTATTTATGGGATGTTGTTCTCTATGTATAACTACGCTTAGTTATGGGATGTTGTTCTCTACTAACAGAGATGTATAACTATGCTTAGTTATGGAATGTTGTTCTCTACTAACAGAGTATGTATAACTATGCTTAGTTATGGGATGTTGTTCTCTACTAACAGAGTATGTATAACTATGCTTAGTTATGGGATGTTGTTCTCTACTAACAGAGTATGTATGACTATGCTTAGTTAGGATGTTGTTCTCTACTAACAGAGTATGTATGACTATGCTTAGTTATGGGATGTTGTTCTCTACTAACAGAGTATGTATGACTATGCTTAGTTATGGGATGTTGTTCTCTATTAACAGAGTATGTATAACTATGCTTAGTTATGGGATGTTGTTCTCTACTAACAGAGTATGTATAACTGCTTAGTTATGAGATGTTGTTCTCTACTAACAGAGTATGTATAACTATGCTTAGTTATGCTCTACTAACAGAGTATGTATAACTTTGCTTAGTTATGGGATGTTGTTCTCTACTAACAGAGTATGTATAACTATGCTTAGTTATGGGATGTTGTTCTCTACTAACAGAGTATGTATAACTTTGCTTAGTTATGGGATGTTGTTCTCTACTAACAGAGTATGTATAACTATGCTTAGTTATGGGATGTTGTTCTCTACTAACAGAGTATGTATGACTATGCTTAGTTATGGGATGTTGTTCTCTACTAACAGAGTATGTATGACTATGCTTAGTTATGGGATGTTGTTCTCTATTAACAGAGTATGTATAACTATGCTTAGTTATGGGATGTTGTTCTCTACTAACAGAGTATGTATGACTATGCTTAGTTATGGGATGTTGTTCTCTACTAACAGAGTATGTATAACTACGCTTAGTTATGAGATGTTCTCTACTAACAGACTATGTATAACTATGCTTAGTTATGGGATGTTGTTCTCTACTAACAGAGTATGTATGACTATGCTTATTTATGGGATGTTGTTCTCTATGTATAACTACGCTTAGTTATGGGATGTTGTTCTCTACTAACAGAGATGTATAACTATGCTTAGTTATGGAATGTTGTTCTCTACTAACAGAGTATGTATAACTATGCTTAGTTATGGGATGTTGTTCTCTACTAACAGAGTATGTATAACTATGCTTAGTTATGGGATGTTGTTCTCTACTAACAGAGTATGTATGACTATGCTTAGTTAGGATGTTGTTCTCTACTAACAGAGTATGTATGACTATGCTTAGTTATGGGATGTTGTTCTCTACTAACAGAGTATGTATGACTATGCTTAGTTATGGGATGTTGTTCTCTATTAACAGAGTATGTATAACTATGCTTAGTTATGGGATGTTGTTCGCTACTAACAGAGTATGTACAGGGTTGTATACAGAAATTTTGCCAAGGGGGGGCGAACTTGAGATATGGAAAAATAAGGGGGGGCGGAGAGCCTGGATGGTGCGGAAAGGGGACGTGCACCCTGGGCTTCCGCGTGGAGTACGAAAGTGTTTTACCCACAGGTATTTTTGCAGTACTAACTGTATATATAGCTGCTACTTATGATGGCATGCACTTTTTCTAAAATCTTTAGTACAACATTCCATCTTAAATATTTGCTGAAGTTGCATGCTACGGCAATCAGCATATATAGATTAGATATAGTCACTTGTCACTCGTATAATGGAGGTGGGCTTTTGTGAAATCGAATTATGTTGCATTCCATGCATTTTCTTACAAAATCATGGACAACAGGTTTCATACACAATTTTTCTCTAGTTCTCTAGGGGGGGGGGGGGGGGGGGGTGGTGGAAATGGTTGGTCACTTGGTGCCCTAATTTTTGTTAATATTTTCTTAACATGTTCAAAAGTCGTAAAAGGGGGGTCTGGGGGGAAGATCCCCCCATATTTTTTTTTGCTTTTACAATGTCTGAGGATAGCTATTTTGACTGACTACCAGTGAAGTGCCTGATCCTACTCACTCATTTTCTTACGAAAGAACAAGTTGCACATTCGACAAAATTTGAGAAGCTGATTGACGTGGTGGTTCGATGTGGCAGCCAACATTTGAAGCAATTCTTAGAAACTGCACCAAGAAATGCTGTGTACACATCAAGATTGGCTGTGGTTGAATTCATCGAATCATTGGGGACATGGGTGGAGGAGTCGATTCTGAAGCGACTTCAAAAGGCACCTATGTACAGCCTCATGGCAGATGAGTGCACAGATGTCACCAACGTAGAAGAATTGTCTGTGTTTTGCCGCTGGGAGGAAGATGGTGTACCAGTAGAGGCTTTCTGGAGCTTATTCCATTGAAGAAGGCTGATGCAGAGACCATCTATTCTAATCTCATCGATTGTTTAAAGAAGAAAGGTCTACAAGTCGGAAGAATAGTTGGATTGGGATTTGATGGAGCTGCAACTTTTTCTGGACGAAAGACCGGGGTTCAGGCACGTATCAAGAAACATACTCCTCACGCTCTGTTTATACACTGCCACTGTCACTTACTGCAGTTGGCTTGTGTGCAAGCTGCCAATAAAACTCCTGGAATTGCTCATGTTTACAGAACATTGACTACTCTTTGGAAGCATTTTCGCAATTCCCCCAAGCGAGCAGAGTGTCTGAAGGAGGTACAGCACGTTCTTGAACTTCCAGAAATTAAAGTGATCAAGCCATCTGACACACGCTGGCTGGCACATGAAAGGTGTGTCAAAGCTGTCAAAGCAAGTTATTCTGCAATTGTAATCACCATTGGGAACATCTACGAGACGTCCCACGAGCCAGAAGCTCTTGGAATCCATGGTGCCCTCTGCAAATTGTCTACGATTGCAGCTATATATTTGCTTGATTTCACTCTACCACAAGTAGCCAAGCTCAGCAAAGCACTTCAGGCAGAGCAGCTTGACCTCTCGTTGATATCATTCCTTGTTGATGCTACTGTTAAATCCTTGGATGATGCAGTTTTGCCTGGAGCGAACTGGGTGTTGGAGCTTCTTGAAAACGTTGAAGACTTGAAGTCATCTACAAAGGTGTCTATTGACGCTGATAAAATACTTTCGTTCCAGAATGTTGTTGGTAAGCCTTTTGTTGCTGATTTAAAGGCCAACATAACAAGCCGATTTTCTTCATCCAACGCTGTTGTATCAGCATTGTCTATATTCGATCCACGGAAAGTTCCAAAACCAGATTCAGTATCTTTTCCCACTTATGGAGACACGTCTGTTGAGAAACTGATTGCTCACTACGGAGAAGATAGAGATGCAGAAACATTGGATGGAGAAGAAACAGTGAAGACAGCCATGATTTCCACTGAAATACTTACAGAGTGGAAAACATTCCGCCAGCTGTTAGTCAAGCAACCACGGGATACTACTGCATCACAGCTGAAAGAACTTGTTTCAAACGACATGCTCAAGGCCATGTTTCCCAATTTGCACAAGATTGCCTCCATCTGCTTATCGATTCCAGTTTCTACTGCTTCTGTGGAGAGAAGCTTCTCACAGATGAAGATGATCAAGACTCGTTTGCGTAATTCTCTAAGTGACTGCAGCCTTTCTCACCTTATGAGGATTGCTATAGAGGCACCAGAAGTACTCTCTGAGAGCGACCTTGAAGAGATTGTGGACGTATGGCAGAGAAAACCAAGAAGAACCTCAGTTTGACATTCCTATCATTTGAACCTGATATCATAAGCTTATTACACCTTTCTTGTATTACACCTTTCTTGACATTATTTAAAAAAATATCTCTAATTTCAAGGGGGGGCGAGAATTATACAAGGGGGGGCGAATGCCCCCCCCCCCGCCCCCCCCTAAATACACCCCTGATGTATAACTACGCTTAGTTATGAGATGTTCTCTACTAACAGACTATGTATAACTATGCTTAGTTATGGGATGTTGTTCTCTACTAACAGAGTATGTATAACTATGCTTAGTTATGGGATGTTGTTCTCTACTAACAGAGTATGTATAACTATGCTTAGTTATGGGATGTTGTTCTCTACTAACAGAGTATGTATAACTATGCTTAGGTATGGGATGTTCTTATGTCATTCCTGAATTCCACAGACATGGTGGAAAGTGGGAGTGGGCTAACTAATTGTGTGTGTGTGTGTGTGTGTGTGTAGGTGGAGCAGTTCTGGGCTCACTACTGCCACATGTCCAAGCCATCTGAACTTCCCTCCCATTGTGACGTCCATCTCTTCAAGATGGGCATCAAGCCTATGTGGGAGGTGAGGAGGTCTCTCCCTGTCATTCTGCCTGTCTGTGTGCTCATGTCTGCACATGTGTTGCTGTGCAGGACGAGGCCAACAAGAGTGGCGGCAAGTGGATGGTTCGCCTCAAGAAAGGCATCTCATCACGATGTTGGGAAAACCTGGTACAGTGCTCCCATGTTTGGATAATTGCTCTCTAATGTCAGGAGTCCTCTTAGAAAGCCGTTCCTTAGAGATCAGTTAGAGTATTCCTGTTGCCATGCATGGTGACCATAAGTACTTGTGATGAGTGCTAGGCATAGACTGGCGAGGGTTTGTGTTGCCATGCATGGTGACCATAAGTACTTGTGATGAGTGCTAGGCATAGACTGGCGAGGGTTTGTGTTGCCATGCATGGTGACCATAAGTACTTGTGATGAGTGCTAGGCATAGACTGGCGAGGGTTTGTGTTGCCATGCATGGTGACCATAAGTACTTGTGATGAGTGCTAGGCATAGACTGGCGAGGGTTTGTGTTGCTATGCATGGTGACCATAAGTACTTGTGATGAGTGCTAGGCATAGACTGGCGAGGGTTTGTGTTGCCATGCATGGTGACCATAAGTACTTGTGATGAGTGCTAGGCATAGACTGGCGAGGGTTTGTGTTGCCATGCATGGTGACCATAAGTACTTGTGATGAGTGCTAGGCATAGACTGGCAAGGGTTTGTGTTGCCATGCATGGTGACCATAAGTACTTGTGATGAGTGCTAGGCATAGACTGGCGAGGGTTTGTGTTGCCATGCATGGTGACCATAAGTACTTGTGATGAGTGCTAGGCATAGACTGGCGAGGGTTTGTGTTGCCATGCATGGTGACCATAAGTACTTGTGATGAGTGCTAGGTATTGACTGGCGAGGGTTTGTGTTGCCATGCATGGTGACCATAAGTACTTGTGATGAGTGCTAGGCATAGACTGGCGAGGGTTTGTGTTGCCATGCATGGTGACCATAAGTACTTGTGATGGGTGCTAGGCATAGACTGGCGAGCAAGAAAAAGAAAATACCTAGAGCATGTTAATGAACCAAGTGCTTTCTTGTCAGCTATTCTAACCGCAGCAAAAAAAATTGATTATAAAATCGTTGTTGGATTTTATTTTTATTAATTTTTTTTTTGTACATTTTTGTACAGTATGTGTGCCTGTGGGAGGTAGTTTTGGAAGACTTGCAGAGGGTTAATAGGGTCATGGTTTGTTGTTAGACTTGCAGGGGGTTAATGTTGTTGTTAGTCCTATTTCTGGCTGGACTGGCTTATTCTGATAAGGTCCATTGGCAATTAACAGTGAATCACATCTTCACGAGTGCATTGCAGCCTGGCCAGTCAGCTCGGAATCTGCTGCTGGGCATTCTCTCAGTAGTTTTCTTACTATGCCGACCATTCTTGATTTACTGAACATGAGCCTTCATTATTCAAGGCGGGTGACTTGTTGATTTGCCGAGTGAAGTGAGCCTCCAGTTTGTAGTTTGATGGAAAACTTGCTGCTGCCATGCATGGCATATGCATCTATGTTTCTATCCATGTATGTATTTATGCACCAGACATTCACCCGTACAAGTATATACTAGTAATGAATGCTAGGTATTGAGTGGTGGGACAACATGCAATATATTATGTGGAGAAACATACAAATAATTATTATTTGTTTCAACATCAAATGTTTATATTACTCTGCATGTGTAGTACCTCAGAGAAGGGTTCAAGGTACACTTGGACTCTATTATTCTGCTAATTTTGGATGCCGTCGCCATTTAAAAAAAATGGGTCTAACCAATATAGGACGTCCTAGACATGTCAGTGCGTGCGTGGTGTAAATAAGACCACTTGTGGGCTTATTTTGAACACCTTCTTGGAAGAGGCTGCACGACTAGAGTCCAGAGGTCTTGAACAACTTCTTGCAGGAGGTTTCACGACTAGAGTCCAGAGGTCTTGAACACCTTCTTGCAGGAAGCTGCATGACTAGAGTCCAGAGGTCTTGAACAACTTCTTGCAGGAGGCTGCACGACTAGAGTCCAGAGGTCTTGAACACCTTCTTTCAGGAAGCTGCATGACTAGAGTCCAGAGGTCTTGAACAACATCTTGGAGGAGGCTGCACGACTAGAGTCCAGAGGTCTTGAACAACTTCTTGCAAGAGGCTGCATGACTAGAGTCCAGAGGTCTTGAACAACTTCTTGGAGAAGGCTGTACGACTAGAGTCCAGCGGTCTTGAACAACTTCTTGCAGGAGGCTGCATGACTAGAGTCCAGAGGTTTTGAACAACTTCTTGGAGGAGGCTGCACGACTAGAGTCCAGAGGTCTTGAACAACTTCTTGCAGGAGGCTGTACGACTAGAGTCCAGAGGTCTTGAACAACTTCTTGCAGGAGGCTGCATGACTAGAGTCCAGAGGTCTTGAACAACTTCTTGCAGGAGGCTGTACGACTAGAGTCCAGAGGTCTTGAACAACTTCCTCGAGGAGGCTGTATGGCTAGAGTCCAGAGGTCTTGAACAACTTCCTCGAGGAGGCTTTACGACTAGAGTCCAGAGGTCTTGAACAACTTCTTGGAGGCTGTACGACTAGAGTCCAGAGGTCTTGCTTGAACAACTTCTTGCAGGAGGCTGCACGACTAGAGTCCAAAGGTGAGGGAAACAAAACAAAATATAACAACAACAGAAAACAAATGGAAAAGGACAAAATAAAGTAATGAGAGTGTGTCTTCTGGTACTTCCTATCCAATTTTAAAATGGTGGACATCCACCCGCTCGGCCACCTGCACGCTCGGCCACCTGCACGCCTAAAATTGTGTGAAGCAGTCCTTGCCCTTATAGGATCTTCCTCTATATATGTGTATATATCATGTGGTTCCCCTCGTACATGTACATGTAGGTAGTGGTCTAGATGAGTGCATGTAGGTAGTGGTCTAGATGAGTGCATGTAGGTAGTGGTCTAGATGAGTGCATGTAGGTAGTGGTCTAGATGAGTGCATGTAGGTAGTGGTCTAGATGAGTGCATGTAGGTAGTGGTCTAGATGAGTGCATGTAGGTAGTGGTCTAGATGAGTGCATGCAGGTAGTGGTCTAGATGAGTGCATGTAGGTAGTGGTCTAGATGAGTGCATGTAGGTAGTGGTCTAGATGAGTGCATGTAGGTAGTGGTCTAGATGAGTGCATGTAGGTAGTGGTCTAGATGAGTGCATGTAGGTAGTGGTCTAGATGAGTGCATGTAGGTAGTGGTCTAGATGAGTGCATGTAGGTAGTGGTCTAGATGAGTGCATGTAGGTAGTGGTCTAGATGAGTGCATGTAGGTAGTGGTCTAGATGAGTGCATGTAGGTAGTGGTCTAGATGAGTGCATGCAGGTAGTGGTCTAGATGAGTGCATGTAGGTAGTGGTCTAGATGAGTGCATGTAGGTAGTGGTCTAGATGAGTGCATGTAGGTAGTGGTCTAGATGAGTGCATGTAGGTAGTGGTCTAGATGAGTGCATGTAGGTAGTGGTCTAGATGAGTGCATGTAGGTAGTGGTCTAGATGAGTGCATGTAGGTAGTGGTCTAGATGAGTGCATGTAGGTAGTGGTCTAGATGAGTGCATGCAGGTAGTGGTCTAGATGAGTGCATGTAGGTAGTGGTCTAGATGAGTGCATGTAGGTAGTGGTCTAGATGAGTGCATGCAGGTAGTGGTCTAGATGAGTGCATGCAGGTAGTGGTCTAGATGAGTGCATGTAGGTAGTGGTCTAGATGAGTGCATGTAGGTAGTGGTCTAGATGAGTGCATGTAGGTAGTGGTCTAGATGAGTGCATGTAGGTAGTGGTCTAGATGAGTGCATGTAGGTAGTGGTCTAGATGAGTGCATGTAGGTAGTGGTCTAGATGAGTGCATGTAGGTAGTGGTCTAGATGAGTGCATGCAGGTAGTGGTCTAGATGAGTGCATGTAGGTAGTGGTCTAGATGAGTGCATGTAGGTAGTGGTCTAGATGAGTGCATGTAGGTAGTGGTCTAGATGAGTGCATGTAGGTAGTGGTCTAGATGAGTGCATGCAGGTAGTGGTCTAGATGAGTGCATGTAGGTAGTGGTCTAGATGAGTGCATGTAGGTAGTGGTCTAGATGAGTGCATGTAGGTAGTGGTCTAGATGAGTGCATGCAGGTAGTGGTCTAGATGAGTGCATGTAGGTAGTGGTCTAGATGAGTGCATGTAGGTAGTGGTCTAGATGAGTGCATGTAGGTAGTGGTCTAGATGAGTGCATGCAGGTAGTGGTCTAGATGAGTGCATGCAGGTAGTGGTCTAGATGAGTGCATGTAGGTAGTGGTCTAGATGAGTGCATGCAGGTAGTGGTCTAGATGAGTGCATGCAGGTAGTGGTCTAGATGAGTGCATGTAGGTAGTGGTCTAGATGAGTGCATGTAGGTAGTGGTCTAGATGAGTGCATGTAGGTAGTGGTCTAGATGAGTGCATGCAGGTAGTGGTCTAGATGAGTGCATGCAGGTAGTGGTCTAGATGAGTGCATGTAGGTAGTGGTCTAGATGAGTGCATGCAGGTAGTGGTCTAGATGAGTGCATGTAGGTAGTGGTCTAGATGAGTGCATGTAGGTAGTGGTCTAGATGAGTGCATGTAGGTAGTGGTCTAGATGAGTGCATGTAGGTAGTGGTCTAGATGAGTGCATGTAGGTAGTGGTCTAGATGAGTGCATGTAGGTAGTGGTCTAGATGAGTGCATGTAGGTAGTGGTCTAGATGAGTGCATGCAGGTAGTGGTCTAGATGAGTGCATGCAGGTAGTGGTCTAGATGAGTGCATGTAGGTAGTGGTCTAGATGAGTGCATGTAGGTAGTGGTCTAGATGAGTGCATGTAGGTAGTGGTCTAGATGAGTGCATGTAGGTAGTGGTCTAGATGAGTGCATGTAGGTAGTGGTCTAGATGAGTGCATGCAGGTAGTGGTCTAGATGAGTGCATGTAGGTAGTGGTCTAGATGAGTGCATGTAGGTAGTGGTCTAGATGAGTGCATGCAGGTAGTGGTCTAGATGAGTGCATGTAGGTAGTGGTCTAGATGAGTGCATGTAGGTAGTGGTCTAGATGAGTGCATGTAGGTAGTGGTCTAGATGAGTGCATGTAGGTAGTGGTCTAGATGAGTGCATGTAGGTAGTGGTCTAGATGAGTGCATGTAGGTAGTGGTCTAGATGAGTGCATGTAGGTAGTGGTCTAGATGAGTGCATGCAGGTAGTGGTCTAGATGAGTGCATGTAGGTAGTGGTCTAGATGAGTGCATGTAGGTAGTGGTCTAGATGAGTGCATGTAGGTAGTGGTCTAGATGAGTGCATGCAGGTAGTGGTCTAGATGAGTGCATGTAGGTAGTGGTCTAGATGAGTGCATGCAGGTAGTGGTCTAGATGAGTGCATGTAGGTAGTGGTCTAGATGAGTGCATGTAGGTAGTGGTCTAGATGAGTGCATGTAGGTAGTGGTCTAGATGAGTGCATGTAGGTAGTGGTCTAGATGAGTGCATGCAGGTAGTGGTCTAGATGAGTGCATGCAGGTAGTGGTCTAGATGAGTGCATGCAGGTAGTGGTCTAGATGAGTGCATGTAGGTAGTGGTCTAGATGAGTGCATGTAGGTAGTGGTCTAGATGAGTGCATGCAGGTAGTGGTCTAGATGAGTGCATGTAGGTAGTGGTCTAGATGAGTGCATGTAGGTAGTGGTCTAGATGAGTGCATGCAGGTAGTGGTCTAGATGAGTGCATGCAGGTAGTGGTCTAGATGAGTGCATGTAGGTAGTGGTCTAGATGAGTGCATGCAGGTAGTGGTCTAGATGAGTGCATGTAGGTAGTGGTCTAGATGAGTGCATGTAGGTAGTGGTCTAGATGAGTGCATGTAGGTAGTGGTCTAGATGAGTGCATGTAGGTAGTGGTCTAGATGAGTGCATGTAGGTAGTGGTCTAGATGAGTGCATGCAGGTAGTGGTCTAGATGAGTGCATGTAGGTAGTGGTCTAGATGAGTGCATGTAGGTAGTGGTCTAGATGAGTGCATGTAGGTAGTGGTCTAGATGAGTGCATGTAGGTAGTGGTCTAGATGAGTGCATGTAGGTAGTGGTC